>JABFDZ020000066.1:13545720-13550204 GCA_019775955.2 Pollimyrus isidori | reverse complement strand
GCAGCCTCCGCCACCGGTGTGTGAATGTGTGTGTGGATGGGTGAATGCGAGGCATAAATTGTAAAGCGCTTTGTAGAGAAGCGCTATATAAATGCAGTCTATTTACCATTTACCATGTATAATGCTTTCATTTCTATTTGATCATACAGAACTTCCTGTATTTTTCTTGTCAGTTTTGCAGTCCACCAGTGGACCTAATGGGAGTTTTACTTGCATGCAATTTTTTTTGACGGCAGAACAAGAAATGTTGGGTTCAGAAAAAGAACCAATCATATTGTACAGCAGGTGGATCTAAGCAACTAGAAGAAGCAGGACCAAGACATCTGGTCCCACCCACTCTAAAATCTGATTGGTTATCTCTCTAAACCAAAAACAAATTTCTGCCCTCAGAACATTTTTAAGTAAAACTCCCATGAGCACCAGTGGACCAGGCCTCATAGTATATGTGCAGGGTGATCGTACCTGCGTGCTAAGTGTATCATACCTGTATCATACCTGTCACCGATGAGATCCGGCTCATGCTCTGAGAAAGCCTGGTCCCCTGCTGCTTCTCTGTACACTTCACTGCAGATCCGGTACACCACAGACTGAAAGAGAGCCCAAGGCGACAACGTCACGGCACCACCAGCTGCATCAGCAGAGCGGCCAGCAGAGCACAGCTCACCTCGTCCCTGGGAGCATAGGGCCTGATGCTGTACGTCTTGGAGGTGGGCACAGGGGGTGGTGGCTGATAAAACAGGTCAATTGCCCCATCGATCGGCAACAGCCTCTGCAAAGGAAAAGCCTTCACTCCCACACACTGCTGGATGTAATATCACTATATTGGGTATAGAGGGCGCTCTGCTGTCAGTGACTGGCATAGGGAGCAACACGTGACCAAGTGCAAAGTCCTGGACTGAGCATGAGCACCCAAATGGCAAGCAGGGTCTGTGTAACAGGATGATCTTCTCTCTCCTGAACAGGGTGGGGAGACACTAGCTTGTGGGGTAGACAACTGCTGAGAAAGGGCTGGGAGCCATCTTCAAGCATCCCTTAGCTTCCTTTATAGTATATTATTAGCATATTGACACAGGGGGATAGTCAGTGGTATAACCAGCTTCTGACTGTAACCAACACCAGGCAGCCTCTTAATGAGATCACACATGTCCCAGAATGTAATACCTGCAATTCCCCCGCCAGTCCACCTCTGAAGGCCCAGGTCTCCTGGTCTCCCCCTAAAAGAACCTCAGGTGGTTGATTGTGACACCCTGCAGGAAACAGAAGTTAGCAGAGATTCACTAATATAACCGGCAGGTAAAGCATCTTGATATACTGCCAATCCAGGTGGCTGTGGGGATGTCCTGAATTAACTTGGCTAGTTTATTCATGGGACAGCGGGGCGGCTCTCTGGTTACAACCTGGGAGAATGAAGTATGAAGATGAACGAGCAGGGTCTGCCTCACTGAGCCTGATGAAGCATATTTATGGTAGACAAGCTGCCAGAGACAAGCGAGTCACTGCCATGGTAACCATGTAAACAAAAATGAGAGGTAAAAAAAAGGCCTGAATGGGGCTTACGTCGCCCATGGTCAATCCAGTACCAGTAGAAACTTGTGCTGAGGATTCTCCCATCTATACACAGTGGAGAAAGAAGACAGGAAGTCATCAGTAAGCCGTTCTCTGCGTTCAGAATCGCCCTTCAGAAGCTGGTCGCTTCCTATGGGCACATGTGCAGTCCAGCTGCCTGACCTTCAAACTAGTCAAGTCAGCAGACACCAGGGCAACAGGCATCGGGCCCTAAGGTGAATGATGATAAGCTCTTTGGGCAGCAGAGGTTTATGTGGGATTTGGGTCTGGTGCTACTGGCTAACAAAGACAGCACACAGGTGATTGAGTAAGAGATAAACCACGGCAAGGTATACAAAAATAATCAACGACCTCCTGGTGTAATTTCATCTGATGCGAACCAAGTTGGAGTTTATTTTCCTATAACCGCACACCTCCAAGTGGTTAACCAAACCTTATCACTGTTAACCAAAAATAATAATAATAGAATAAATTAGTCATGGTTAATTTTTCAGAATAAGATTATTCCAAGTGGAATGCAATAATGTTTCAATGTGCTGTTAAAAATATAGTCCCCATAATAATAGAACACATGGTCGGGCTACTCACTGGAAGCGGTAAATCTAAGTTACCATAGAAACCATCAACAGATAGGCGCGGATAAGAGTGACTGCTTATTTATTACTAAAAAGTCACACAGGTTTTTATAAAACATTTTATAAAACACTGACATGCGTTAATACAGAACATAGCAGCTTTGAGGGAAAAAAAGAACCTTCACCTACCTAACCATAGAACAAAAGCTTTCACCACAGATATGATGTTCTTTATGTCCCAGATGTAGGGATACAGATCATAGAGGACTGTCCTGCTGGCACAACTGGACAGCCTGGTGAACATCTGGATGACAGAGCCGCACATACCCTCGAACATCTTCGCTCGAGTCCTCCACTCTGCCACCTGCCCAGATGACGCCCGTAAGATGCCCTTGCTGTCCTCACAGCAGCTGCCTTAGCAGCACGGCGGTGAGACAACAGTATCTACAGTACCATCTACCATTCAGCACTTATGCGCTTCAGTGAAAGTTTATGGTGCCACCTAGTGGCTATAAGAGAAGCACGTATGGTTTGACAGGCAGAATGACACAAAGTGTATGAGGTAATCAGTATTGTGTGTGATGTGCACTTTAGAGGCTGTACGCCCTGTGCTGAGCACGCACCGCTGCTGTGGCTGACCTTGTGGGGCTCCTTGCACTTTGAGCTGACGCTGACCACATTACAGTTGGCTCTCAGCCAGTTGAACTCCCTGAGCATTTGCATGGCCTGGGGTCCATGCTCATAAGGCAGGTAGAAGAGATCCACAAGAAGCTGCAGGTCCTCCAGGGTGGCCGGGTCGGCCAGGGACACCGCCTGCTTCGTGGGACCCAGCTGCACGTCCACCAGGTCACCCTCTGTCTCCCGGGGCACGGGGCCAACCTCCGCTGCCATCAAGATTCTGTCCATCTGCTCCTGCTTCTCCTCTGCCATCTCCATGGGCTCCTCATCAGACTCCTTCTTCTGGCTGGCCAGTGGCCCCAGGCTCATGATGGGCTGCTGGAAGATGGTAGTGACGAGAGTGGAGGCAGTGTGAGCCCCGGAGGGCTTTGTGTCGCTCTGGGGTCCATGGCACCCTGAAACATGGGGGCATGGGGTTTCAGACAAAGCAGACCCACCAGCTGCCCCCACCGCTGAAAGTACAGCCCGCTCACCGTAGTATTTCTCAGGCTGTGCAAACTTGGTGAGCCACGCAGTGAGGGCCAGCTGCAGGGCCAGCTCTGGGTTGTAGGGAATGTCTGTCTCTAGGCTCTCATCTCCACCCTGCTTCTCCAGCTGAATCAGGACTGATGCAGCACTGTCCTCACCCTCTGCTGGAGCCCAGAAAGAGAGGGAATGGAAACTGCAAGGTAAGCTGAGGTAGATTCTATCCAGTGGTGTCTACACCAGAAGCACTCTCCTGTGCTGTCCACCTGTAACTGTCCTGATGATCTCAGGACAGGTGAGTCAAACACACGGAGTACGTATCCAGACTTACCCATGATGACATCTCTGTGATTATCATCTGTCCTCGATTTATACCACGTGGCCAGTGTATGGATGGCTATAAAATTGCACTCAAATTCACAGTTGGGGTTGGTGAGCACACCCTGCAGATGGGGTATGAGCTCCGTAGGGCGGCCCTTAAAAGGGCCCAGGAACAGGCGCTTCTGGTCATAGTCGTTAGCATGGATATTGTCCCAGAGCACTGGGGGTCTCTTCAGGACCTGGGAAACCTCCTCGATGGAGTGCAGTGAGATATCTTTCGAGACAACCTCGGGACCTTCCAGAGAGACACCAAGAAGCACATAGAAGATGGTGAGCAGAAACTGAAAACCCTCATTCTACACTGGGGACAGAAAAGCCCATATGTGTCTTTCCCACGTTGCTCTGAAACTCAGCTGAATGGCCACAGCCTCGCAGGAGGTCTTCTGTACCTCACACTTCCCAAAAATAAACCCGAGAGAAGCGTACCTGTCCAGAGCACCTGGATGCCTGGGTGCAGGTTCTCTCCAATGCTGTGCAGGTATGGGGACTGAGAGACACTGGGGTAGCACAGAGTTCCACAGTACTCTGGGACAGGCACGCAACAACAAGATCGAATTATTATGGCAATACAGATGCAAATATGTATCCATGATAAGAACGAGATATAATTACATGTAATCCCAATACTTTAACAACAACGTTGCTGAGTAAGTATCAGCTTTAATAATGAAGTCATTCAATGTCTGAATAGTTTCACTTTAAAAACACGCTGTAGCATGATATGTCAAAATGCTCTTTAGTGAGTTGGCATCTGGGTGGAGGAGGTCCTTCACTAGTTGCTGGGTTATGGTGGCACTGGTACTGAACGCTAGCCTGGCA
>JABFDZ020000066.1:13530720-13540720 GCA_019775955.2 Pollimyrus isidori | reverse complement strand
CATATCTGTTCCAGTGGGTCTGGGAGCCATCTCCCTCTCATCCTCTATTTCTTGCCTTGTGAAGGGTTTCATCACTCTACTCGACGGGAGCAACCGGACCACTGGAGAGCCAGGAGCACTGGGGACAGAGGGGTCCTGACATCACTCCGAGGTTTGTAGCTATCACGCATTTAAACGACACTTATTTTGTGCGCTTTGTATATAGTGAACTGCTTTGTCTGATGCGTGGAGGTGTGTGCGTAAGAGAGAGAGAGAAAGAGAGAGATAAATCTCTCATCCCTCGGACCCCGCTGTTGATCGATGTAGGTACAAGGCAGAGGGTGTGTGGCTGTGTTTATGTACGTGTGTGTGAACCCAGGATAGCGAGCGGGAACGCTATTCAGCCTGACAGTGAGCGAGAGTAGGGCCATCTTTGTTGTCAGAGGTGCACTTACATGCTTGAGCGTGTGAGAGAATCTGCAGGGCATTTTACTGGAGTCTCCGTGATGACACGCTCCCTTCCTCCAAGCACAATTCTCTTCCTCCTAATTTTAGCAGGCAGGCAAAAGCCCTCAGAAAGCCCACGACACCAAAGATAGTAACAGATAGTCGCTGTGTATAAGGGTTTCCCTAGACGCAACAGAGAGGACATTCCCCCTTTCCTGGAGAGCCTTTTGTCTTCCTTTCTTGTTGATGAGCAGCAGGCAGAGGCGTTATTGAGAGGCTTGAGGCTGGCCTTGCAGAGAGAAGGCGGTAACAGAAGATCCCAGGTGTGACTGGAGTAGAGACGTGAGCCGCACTGGGAGTTCAACGTGAAAACCCTGCTTGGATTTCACAAACCAAACATATATTTGTGTGTGATCTCCTTGTGCATGCTCTGTCCCTCTCTCCTTCTTTCCTCCTTCTATCATTGTCACATTTTTCATATTAATGGGTCAGAAAACAGAAACACAAATCCGTCTGTCGAATTCTCAGATGGTTTCCATTTCCTAACCTCCTAATCTCCATGTTTTAGTGACTGCCCTGCCTCCTGTCTGACTCTGTCCCTCAGAGCAAGTTCATGCTAACGGATCGAGGGGGGGGTGCCGCTATTCCATTCTGACCAGTGCCCATCATGTGAGAAGATGTCAGGAGGTAGCTGCTCATGCCCCGGTGAGTGGCCCACACTGCGCATCAGTGCACCAGCTATATACTGCCCTCTGGAAGTGCCCGGGACTCAGGGGGGATGTGGGGTAGCGCACCTGCCTGGCAGAACATCTTATGCATCCCTTGCGTTAGCTTTTATGGCTCTTGCAGACAGTGCTCCATTGAGAAAGCAAACAGAAAGCTGAAGTCCAGAACAAAGAGGGAGGAATGTGAGCTCATGTGAGAACTGGTGCTGCGTCAGAGGGGGAGGGGATTTCTGGATAAGGAGAGTGCTAAGACCACCTTTTGACAGTTTAGTGTTGATCTTGTGGGTTTGATCCTCTACATACAGCCTTTGTGAACAGTCTGGTATACTTTGGTATGTTTTTATGCTTTTATTTCACTCAGTTTAGTAGCAGTGTTTACCTTGGGTGTATGGTGCGTGTACACAGGTATCCTGTGTGCTGAAAATGGGGCCCCTTCTGTGTTTAGGAGGGATGCCTCAAATGCTGCCTTGCAAAGCAGTTATGGTTGGGGTTAGCCCAATGAGCTGGGTAAGGGCATGAAGGTTATCCCAAGACTGTACTTCATTTACTAACTCTGATCTGCCTGAAGTCTGTGTACCAAGTACAGTCAGCATGAGAACAGGACACATTCATTCTCCCATAACAATGACAAAACTGCTAATTCGGTAGTGTCTTTATTATCTCCTTTGTCTGTAACTAGTAACAGGTCTTCCGAGCTATCAGCTACAGGTCCTCACTATGACACTGAGAACTCCCAAAGAAGATGCTTGTTTTAACGGAACTGGTGGGGCAGGTTGACTGACCGTGGCTTGATGTTACAAGCAGCCAGCAGGTGGAACTCCTGCAGCAACCACTCCTCTTTCCTGCAGCTTGGAGGGGAGACAGCCGGTCTGAAAGGCTGCCTCTGTGACTTTCATTTGGCGTAGAGTTAGCTCTGCAGCCCTGGACTCCACTTGGGGCCTTGTTGCCCCCCCAATGCTTTTGGGAATCCAGGAATGGGGGGAGGACAGGGGGTAGTAAGAAATTATGTCCCAGCTGATTAATTGGGTTGCACGTTGGTGGACAGTGGTGCATGTGTGGCCCCATAGGCACATTTTACAGAACAGGTTTTCTGTACATGTCCTGCCTCTGGAAATGCTTGAAGATGATGCACTTTTGAACACGTTAGCACCAGAGCCTTACCGGCTGTGTGCTTTTCTGACTTTTGATGATCTAACAATTTTGGTGATTGTCTGAGGAGACATGATATTATCTATCATTAGTTTAAACCTAGTTTTATGTGCCAGCTGGATCAGTCTGCGTGAAGATACTGTGATAGTTGCAATGTGTGTCAGCCAGGATTGCCAACTTTGGCTGGAATGAAATTTTCAGTTCAATTCATGTCTGCACACTCATGCGGTCCTAATTTACATTTGTGCAACAGTTTTATTACCATGCAATAGTCTGTAGGGTTTGCAAATTAATAAACACTTTGAGCTAATTTTAGGTTTAAAATGGAATAATATAGATTTGCCCTAAGATATCTTGCCTGAGCATGAGAATCTGAAAGCATGTGATACGAGTGCATTGGCAACCCAGGCATTATACACACATAGGTGTGCGTTTGACACAAATAATGGAAGTGAGGGGTAGGCGGCTGCTCTGAATACCAGTAAACATTTTCCATTTTTTCCAGAAAACACTTTTCATTTGTGAAACACTGATCGGGAGTAGTTTGATGGCGAGTAGGCGGCACGCCACCGGCCTCTCTGTGCTTTGGCTGTAATATAAGCCGCCTGTCCCGCTGGGTTAGTGTGGAAGGGCTGGCGGCTGTCTCCTGTCTCCGGAACACGGGGGAGGGTAGGGGCTCCGAGCGACTGGTGAGAGAGGGGAGCAGGGAGCTGCAGCGGCTTTCAGAGTGAGGGGAGCCACTGAGAGCAGCAGGGACAGGAGGAGGGCCTACCGCCATTGTTCATGTCTGTCCGGGAACAAAGAGCTGGCCGAGCTGCGCACCGCTGTACGCCGTGGCTTCGGGCTGGGAGGACGGACCGCGGACGGCGAGCACGCGTCGGCGTCTCTGCAGCTTCATAAATAAATACTTACATAGAAAGTAAAACAGAGAAGGGAGGTTTCGGGTGGACGCCGCTGGATCAGGCTGGGCACCGAGCGCCGTAATCCCGCTTCTCCGCAGGTACCGCGTCCGGTTCGCCGACCCGTCTTTCGGCCTTACGTTGTTTCGGTGTTTATAAATGGCCTTTTATGGATTTCCACTATGAGAAGCGGCGATTTTTAGTTAGCACGATAGCTAAACGACATATTTATAGATGAAGCCTTCGATTGTATCAGGCCTAAGTCGAGTTTTACTTGATTACCGTCGGTTCCCGCCTGCGATCTGAGCCACAGCCCGGTGTTATCGGTACTTCAGTCGCTCTGCTATTCATATTACAGTCCCTGTGTTATCTGTATCTCGGTCCCCGCTATCGCTGTTATAGTCCCCGTTTCATCGGTACCCCGCTATCCGTGCCAAAACTCCAGTTTTACTTCTGCCCAGCTATCGGTACATACCCTCCGAATTAAGTGTACCTCGGTCCCTCGCTACCGGTTCACACACCCCTTGTTACCTGTATCTCAGCCCCCAGCTATCGGTGCATACACCTCACGTTACCTGTACCTGCCCCCCCGGTGCATACACCCCACGTTACTTATATCTCAGTCCCCCACTGTTGATTCATACACCCCATGTTACCTGTATCTCAGTCCCTCGCTGTCGGTTCACGCACCCCATGCTACTTGTTTCTCAGTCCCCCCCTCTCAGTGCATATACCCCATGTTACATGTATCTCAGTCTCCAGCTATCGGTGCATGCACCCTATATTACCTATATCTCAGTCCCCCCTATCCGTGCTTACACCCATGTTACGTGTATCTCAGCCCCCCAGCTATTGGTGGATACAGCCCACGTAACACGTCATGTTACCTTTATCTTGGTCCCCCCACTATCGGTGCTATATTCCCCGTTTTATCTGTACCACAGTGTCATGCTAAAACTCCTCCCATTTTACTTGTACCCCGCAATCAGTGACTAAGTGACAGTCCCAGTGTTGTTAACCAGTACTTGCTGTATTGTCCTTGGTGTGGATTTGATATGTTGATTGCTGTTACTGTACTTTAGTATAATAATCAGAATACTTTCATTATTCACTATTTGCGCTTGAGACTGCCTATGATACCCTGTGCTGTGGTGGTGTGCTCATCCTCATCAGTCAAGCATCCTCCTAACTCAATGTCCTATTTCTCTGTCACACTGTGACTACAGGCTGTTCCTCAAAGTCATTCAAGCTGTACTCTCCAAAGGAGCCCCCGAACGGCACTGCCTTTCCGCCCTTTCACCCAGGCAGCATGCTGGACCGAGACGTGGGGTATGTGTCCTCCTCCTCAGGGGTACTGGAAAGCAGCAGAGCCAGAGCACAGGCTTGACTGCAATATAAACATGAGCAGCAGGTGGCCTAGAGCAGTGTTTCCCAACCTGGTCCCTGAGGACCCCCAGACAGTCTCGTGAGCTGGGAGGGAGCAAAAATATGAACTTCCTGGCCAGGGAGCTGGGAGGAAGCAAAAATGTGGACTGTCTGGGGGTCCCCGAGGACCGGGTTGGGAAACACGGGGATCGAGATTCAGGCGGTTCTTAAGATGTTAATTAAATGCATGGCATTTGCATGCAGAGCTGGATGGGTTAATGAAAAGAGACACACATCGCAACAAACGTGGACATCAGACAGTGATCCTGTGCTGCAGTTACGATGTATGGCTTCTCATGCCTTCTAATGACTGTGGTTGCTTCTCTTTGCAGTCCCACCCCAATGTACCCTCCCGCATACCTGGAGCCAGGCTTGGGGTGAGTCTGCTGTCTGTGAACTGCTGGCTGCTCATATTGTTACTGTGCTTGTAGTTATTGACACAGTGCAGCCAGACGTCCTGAGTAATGACCAAGACCTTTTCTCCTATAGGAGGCACACGCCTTATGGGAACCAGACAGACTGCAGGATGTTTGAGCTCAACAAGAGGCTCCAGAACTGGACAGAGGTGAGGTTTCGGGCCCTGCTAGGTTCCCCCTGAGCTCCACTGCTGGGGGACTTCATGGCTGTCTGCTTCTTACTGCAGGAATGTGATAACCTGTGGTGGGACGCCTTCACGACAGAGTTCTTTGAGGACGATGCCATGCTGACCATCACCTTCTGCTTGGAGGATGGCCTAAAACGATACAGTAAGATCCCTGGCCTCATCTCCCCGTCCTTGGATCTGGTACCTGCAGCTCATGGTTCACAGCTGTCCTCTCTTTCCCCCTCAGCCATTGGCAGGACGCTGATCCCGCGTTATTTCCGCAGCATTTTTGAAGGCGGTGCCACTGAGCTCTACTATGTCCTGAAACACCCCAAGGAGTCATTTCACAACAGTTTTGTGTCTCTGGACTGTGACCAGTGCACCATGGTGACACAGAATGGCAAGCCTATGTTCACACAGGTGAGGCATTGCTGGACACAGCCGGTTCACTGGCTCCCTGTGTGCACGGCAAGTTTGTTGTTTCTGGAGCCCTACTTAAAAAGGTACCCCCCCCCCCCCAGTTTAGTTACTGTTTGTGGCCAACAGGGGGGGGCCCAAACCCTAGGGACTCCATGCACAATTTGATTGATAGTAAACATCGTTGTTGTGCATATGGTTCGCCAGTAATCAATCATCCTCCAGCTTAGCACAGGCCTCCCTAACGTGTACCTACATGTTTTAGATTTTAAAGCACAAATATGTTAGGTCAATATAAGCACAGTAGGCAGGATTGCATATGGAAGAATGTAGGGGAGTCACAATTACTCGATTACCAAAAAGCCTTGACTAAAATTTTCCTTTTCGATTACATGGCAATGCGAGGGAAGGAAGATGGAGCATATAGGATGAGGGACCAAATAAAGAATGAAAGCATCATTTGTGTGCACAAGCACCTTTATATTAAAAGTGAATGAAAATGCAGTGGTTTTTCAGTATTGCAAAGCAGAACTTAAATATCGCCACACTCAGTACTGCAATGCAAATACAATAAAGAAATTCAGGTTTGATGGACTCACCCAATAATACAGGGTTAGTCATGGGTATGTCTACTTTAGCCCCTTGAAGTAGCCTAGCCTGTCTTGTCATTACTTTGACTTAAATTGTTTTGTTTGTTGTGATTCCTGTATGTAAAAATAATCGCTGCGAAAATGAAGGTTAGCCTTGTCGCTCAGCCACATCATTTTACATAATCCATAATAATAATTAATTAACATTAATTTGATAACATTTAGTTTTTAAAAGTGCTGAATGATACTAGAAAAATGACATTGTGATATTTATAAGCTGAAAATTAACTCTATTGCCAAATAGAACTTATTATATACCAACAGTTATGTCAAATAGTTTGCAGGCTTTGTCGTTTGTTGTGCCAACAGACATAAAGCGTAGCTGACAGAATTGCTTTTGCTCAATATTGTCTCTATGGAATTCAAAATATTTAAGAATAATGCAAAAGAAGAATTCTTTTTGTGTTCAGTTCTTGTTTGCCTTTTTCCTCTTTGCTCAATTTTGTTTAATTTCTCACAAATGCAGTGCACAGTCTGTGAGCCAAACAGCAAGCATATGAACGATCTTGGAGATGGCATGCAGTGCTCATGCAAAAGCAGTGGCGATTAACTTTAGACTGATTTTTGTCTTACGCTAGATAACGATGAAAAGGAACCATCATTAAAATCGCAAAACTTGCCAAGTTTGGTTTCTTCAGACCAAGTAAAAATGTTTTAGTTGGACCGGACTGTGTGACTGAATGTGCACCCTGCAATGTGCAGTCGGTTCCTGCTTTGTGCCAGTTGTAATGTCTAATATATTTAAATGATTATTCCATGAATTGTCAGATTAATCTGTAGACTACCTGATTATTGATATAATCGATAGTGATAGTCGAAGGTGAATGTTAATCTTTATCTGGCGCCCCCTACAGGTGTGTGTGGAGGGCCGCCTGTACCTGGAGTTCATGTTTGACGACATGATGAGGATCAAGACGTGGCACTTCAGCATCCGCCAGCACAGAGAGATAGTGCCCCGCAGTGTCCTGGCCATGCACGTGAGAGAGGCCGCCGCTGCCACCACACACTCGGACGCTCTGTACGGCCTGGCACACCACCATAACCCGGCTGTGATCTTTACCCCAGGCCCAGGACCCTCAGATGCTGGACCAGCTGTCTAAAAACATCACGCGCTGTGGCTTGTCCAACTCCACGCTGAATTACCTCCGGGTGAGTTTAAACCTACAGGAGAAGACCCACCTGTATGTCTCGCATGCAGAAATCCTTCATCTGTTACACACTTTCTTAGATTTTTTATCAAAAGCTACTCTTAAGAATCTTATTTACGCTGTAATATTTTGTACTTGTGTATTAAATACTTTTTGGGTTATTTAATCTGTTGTAATATTCCCATACATTCACCATGAATATAGTCCTAGTCAAGTGTTAAAAGTCAATATGACTAAGTAACCTGTAGGGGAGTTGGTCCTGCTTCTGTCCACACTGAGAGCTGTGAGTGGTCCTTACATTGTCCATTTGAGGAAGGTCACATTCATTCTATCTGAACCTGAGACCTGGAAGCGCCCTGGGTATCTACTGCTGTGTTGCTGTAGTTAAGGTGACATGTTTAGTTCACAGTGCTGCCATTATCCTTCCACACTGTGGTAATACTATGAAATCTGTGTGTGTGTCTACATTTCTATGTGTTCGTTTTTGGATGCCGCATCTTGTCTGCATTTGTCTGTGTGCATTTGTGTCCAATTGCTTTTCTGTCTGCTTGTCTTCATTTGCATTCATCTGCATTTGCATACGTTTCTGTTTGTCTGCTATTGGATGTCTGTATGTGCATCTGTGTGTTTGTTGGCGTGCATCTTCATTCCCATGTGTCTGTGTCTGCATACATCTGTGCACTTATGCATCTGCATTTGTATGCGTGTATGTGCGCATCTGCATTTGTTTTTATGCATCTACTTTTATGCGTTTGCTCACGTCTTGTGTCTGCATTTGTCTTTGTGCATTTGCGTCCAATTGCTTTTCTGGCTACGTGTCTGCGTATGTCTTCATTTGCATTCATTTGCATCTGCATTCACCTGCGTGTGTATATGTCTTTGTGTCTGCATCTGCGTTCACTTGCCTGTGTATGCATACATTTGCGTCCGTGTCTGTATTTTCCTTTGTGCGTGTGTGTGTCTGCGCGTGCATCTGTGTCCCCACAGCTCTGTGTGATCCTGGAGCCCATGCAGGAGCTGATGTCTCGACACAAGACGTACAGCCTGAGCCCCCGGGATTGTTTGAAGACCTGCCTGTTCCAGAAGTGGCAGAGGATGGTGGCCCCCCCAGGTGAGAGAGGCAGGTGGGCGAGCAGGAAGAAGGGAAGAGGAGCGCCTGGCATAGAGCTCTGTGTGAATGGGCAAGGGTCCTGACAGCTGTGTTGTGCCCGCAGCGGAGCCGGCCAGGCAGCCCCCCAGCAAGCGCAGGAAGCGTAAGATGTCCGGGGGCAGCACTGTCAGTGGAGGAGGGGCAGCCAACAGCAACAGCGGCGGCGGCAAGAAGAAGAGCCCAGGAGGGGGCTTTCCGCTCTCCAGCCAGGTACCTGTAAGCATCGCCTCCCCGCTTCTTGGCCGGCAGGGCCACACACGGCATGGCGTGGGGGGGGGCGGTCTGGCCCGAGCTCTGAGCATCATGGCGACTTGATGGCTTCTTGCCTCGACTAAGTGATGCGTCCTTAGGGATGATGTCAGGATATCAGCCGTTGATGGGTGACTGCTGGTCACAGGACTACCGTGGGGGGGCTGCTGCTTCCATCCGGTGAGGGTGAGCCAGTTCCCGTGGTAGCTCGGGAGGGGGGGGCTCAGAGGCACAAGGGCGACCCAGTGGGAGTCACCCTGCAGAGGAGGCACCCGACCAGGTTGTGAAATGCGCGTTTGGATGTGAGCGTGTTAGACGGACTGGCCAAGAACTGTGGCAATGCGTTGCGGGGGGTGCCCCCTAGTGGAAGTATGGCCTTACTTCTCCTTAAAGGGTCTCTGATGGGCTGTAGCTCCATCCTGGAAACAGACAGGCCATCAACAGGCTAACATGGAGACTCAGGTGCGGGTAGCTATAGCTAGCAGCCACGCCTGGCCCCCAGCTCCCCCCCCCCCCCCCCGGAGGGGTAATGTGTGCGGCCCTTCCTGTGCCCTCCTGCAGGACGTGATGGTGGTGGGGGAGCCCACTCTGATGGGGGGGGAGTTCGGGGACGAGGACGAGCGTCTGATCACTCGGCTGGAGAACACGCAGTTTGACGCAGCCAACGGCATCGACGACGAGGACAGTTTCAACAGCTCCCCCGCGCTGGGTGTCGGCAGCCCCTGGAACAGCAAGAACCCCTCCAGCCAGGAAAGCAAGAGTGACAAGCCCACGTCACAGGCCTCCCAGTAACTGGGAGCGCAAGGCCATGTAGGGACAGCTCGGCATATTCTATGACCTTCAGAATCCTACTCGAGAAGTGGTGCTCAACTCCGCCTCCCCCCGCGTTCTGTCCAGTGGTCTCTCCCCAGTCCGTTTCGGGAAGTGTGATGGGGACATGGGTGGCTTCCCCGCGAAATGTTGTTCTGAGGTCTCGCCTCCAGTGGGTTTCGGCTGTTGTCGTTAATATCTTCTGGCTGCGTGTGATGAATTCTTACTGTGGGTATCTACTGACTTTGGGCTCATAGTAGTTTTGTATAGTGGGGCGCGCCCGCCCCCCCCCCGCCCGGCCCCGCGGGAGGGGGGGGGGGGTTGTGGGGGGGGGGGGGGGGGGGGGGGGGGGGGCGTCGTGGGGGGGGG
>JABFDZ020000066.1:13519654-13530620 GCA_019775955.2 Pollimyrus isidori | reverse complement strand
CTGTCTGCTTTGGTTTTATTTTTCTTGTGTTTTTTTACTTACTTTTGTTTCTTATTTTTTTTTTTTAGTGCCCCCCCCCCCCCCCCCAGGCTGATCTCAGACCTGTGATTGGGCCTCTTTTATGGAGCTGGCTCCCATCAGGCTGATCTCAGACCTGAGATCAGGGCCTCTTGTATGGAGCTGGCTCCCATCAGGCTGATCTCAGAGCTGTGGCAGGTTCTTGTTCCAACCCTGAGTGTTTGCTTCCTGTTGTCACCATGGGGCTGATGCCTGCCCTCCCCCCACCTGTTTTCTTGTGCATTTGAAAGAATTGTGTGCAACTTTAGGGTACGGACGTTCAGTTTTTAAAAATCCAATTATTTGTTTTGTAGGACCTGGTTGGAACAAAAACCTGTACAGGGGCGGAGCTTGAGGACCGGAGTTGAGCAGCACTGCCTTAAATGTTAGAAATTGGCGTGAGCAGTAGCGTGTTCAGGTGCCGGTTCGCTACCTGCCTCCACTCCATTCCGGACGCGTTACACACGGCGTGCAGGGAAGTGGGTTCATTCCTTATGTCTTATTGCTTTCTTATTTTTGTAACTCTTTTTAAAAGAATCCAACAAGCGGACAAAAAAAATACCCCTTAATATTCTTTGCACTGTTTTGCTGTATCATTAATCTATTTTCCTATGAATTTTTTTTTTTTCCATTTTAGTCCCGATTGTCAAATCGTGGAACGTTAGCGACTTCTAACTGGAAAATAAAACTATATAAATATGTAACTCTTAATGCGAGGATTTTGTATCATGATTATGTTGTTGTTCCTGTTATTGTTATCATTTTGCAGTAGCTGTCATTACTCAGATGTAAATGTGCCCCCCCTCCCGCCTCCCAGTTGGGATTCCCTGCTGCTTCAGTTCGGCTCCGGTTTGGACCGGCTGATGTTGCCATAGCTACGGACGACCTGGTGTCGGGGTGGGCTGTCTCTCTGGTCTGTGTAGCAGAATGATGGCCAGGCATCGCTACCGTGTTGGTGGAATTTTAGTGTGCTGCAGTAGCCTGTAAGCTCATGGGAGTTTCACTTACACAAAAATGTTGTGAGGGCTGAAGAACAATGATTGGTTCAAAGAGATATCCAATTAAATTGTAGAGGGTCCAAGCAACTAGAGGAGGTGGGACCAGGATATGTGATTGGTTAGTCCCACCACCTCTAATAGCTTCTACTCACCTCCTTTAAAATTTAATTGGTTATCTCTCTGAACTAGTTATTGTTCCTTCTGCCCTCACAACATTTATGTGCAAGTAAAACTCCCATGAGCAGCCTGCATGTGCAGCCTACACACAGCAGCATAAATGGCTGCCTAGTTGCCTCTTTCATGACACTTTCCTGTTATCCTGTTTGTTTCTTAAGTCTCCTCAGAGAGCCCCTTACATTACTTAGGACTTCCTGTTGCTGTGTGTGTATATTTATTTTTTTTTTAGTACTGTAACTCACTGTGTTTCCGCATAGAGTGCCGTGGCCCCCCTCTACCACCAGAAGGCGCCACACAGTCGCAAGGGTACAGCTCCTGTTCATGTTGTACGTTTAACATCTGTTCAATCAGCCCTTTACATGTATTGTACTGTATGTATCTGGGTTTTGTGTGTCACTGGTTTAGCAATTTTTCCTTATTAGGGACCTTGTCTGCTACTTGGCCCAGAGGAATTTAAATATCATGCCCATGCAAGCATCGATGTACATTAGCATTTTTATGGTTGATTTTTGGCAATAATTAACTCAAGTCTTTGTTCACTTCTTTGTAAGTTAACTGTATGCGGGCGGTGTACTGTTCAGCCTGGTGAGTACTGCTGCAGGACACCAGAGGGCACAGAAAACACAGCCTGTGGATACAGATATTTATGGGTCACTGAATTCAGAGGAATAATCTCACCTGTGTTTGAGACTCTTTTACAGAGAGCTGAGTTTCCCTTTTCCAAATGTGTAGGTATTATTGTACCACATTTTAAGATGAAACTGCTCTTTGCTATATAGTCTATATTATTTTGCTTAGGTTCTGCCATTGGTAATTTATGTATGGTACCAATAAATATTTCCCTTTTACTACACATATTCCATGCAGTTTGATTCTTTTTGCGTTGATTCTTTTGCGTAAGGTGTGTTTGTGTGGCTGTCTGTCGGGTGGGACACATAGCAGATGAGTCACCTGGTGTCTGGATGTGTGCAGATCACAGTTTCTTAATCTGGTCCACATTTTTGCTCCCTGAAAGCTCCTGGTAGGTGGAATGTCTGTGGGCCCTCGAGGTTAAGGAAACTGTTCAGTTTACTTCAGTATTGGATGGAGTCAGAACTGAGGCTGACGCACTGCTGCGTGCTGAGATGGCCGGATTATTCAATATGTTTTACTGCTTCATGTTTTAGGCCTGTTCTTTAAGGTAAACGTCGCATTAGAAATTGAGACCCTACATCACTGCGGGGAGGAAGCTGTCCTTTGTAAGATGCAGAAGAGTAGTGGATGTTTCAGCATGGCCCAGTCTCTGACCTTCATCATGGTGAGGAGACTCTACCAGGAACTCCAACTGGGATCAGGACCTTGTGACCCTGAATCATTCATTAACTTTTTGTATAAAGCTGGTTAAACCGCTACTGCTCATCAGGAAATACGCTTGAAGAAATGCATGCCTGACATACCCAAACACTGATCGTCTGTCTGGGTGTGCTGTGGGGGTGGATCATTGGTGTTTGGGGAAATACTTTGGGACTGATTAGATGACCCTGAGCTTGCCTGGCCCTGATCCAGTGCTACAAAACAATTGTGATATGGAGCAACGTGAGGCTGAGCTGGCTTGGACCTTGTGCGAGACCATGATCAGAAGGTCGACCAGAAGGCCCGTGAGTTTAACCCCCAGCCCCAGTTGCCCGTAGGCCTGGGTGACCTTGCTCTATGAATTGTATGTTGCTTTAAGCAAATGCATCTGCTCAATAAACGTAAGTGGATTTAAAAAAATCACAGCATACACATAGAAAGACCGAACCCTCCAACGCTTCCCACACCGCACATCTGTGCCATGTCAGTGCATGTTTACCAGGTCCTTACCTTAGAATCAAAGTCCTTTACCGCATCCAGGTAAAATGGTAAAATAACACAATTGTTGACTCAGGAAGCAGGATCTGAGGCTCATACATCAGTTTTACAGCTTGAGCTTTGGGCAGAGCGACGTGTCTCCATGCTTGGTTTGGGAGGGTCTTGGGGGGGCTGTGGGAGGTGTCTACCTTGGGACGAGGTGACTCTGCTGCCTGCATCCAGCGCTCTCCCTTTCCAGCCCAACCCTCAACCCCCTGCATTTCTCTTTCTTACAGCAGTGACCCTCCCTCTATCCCTCCCTTCAGTTAATCCACGCTGATCTAAAAAGAGGCGAATTACACTTCTCTTAATGCTGTCTCAGATTTCCGGTAGGCAGAGCACGCACACCTGTGGGATCCCGGACTCCCGTCTCCTCGCAAGGGGAAGCAGGTAAGGCGCTGTGTGGAGCCCGGGTTTGCTTAACGAGTTAGCGGTCTCTGTCAAACTGTCCGGCGGTTGTGTGTGGTTCTGTGCTGGCCCAGGGCAGTTGCCGTCTGGCTGGCAATAAGGGTATAATCTTCCCAGGCTTCAGGGAAATTTTTCCAATAAACAACATGCGTCATTCCAGGTTATGAATTAAATATTTTAAATGAATAATTTTAACTTTTTATGGCCTTATGTATAATTTTGTGTTAGATGGTCTGATTATGATTCTGAAGTAGTAAAAATGTAAGCTACAGTGCAGGAATGCAGGTTTACAGCTTTACAACTCTACCAATTTGTGTGGTGAGTAGCGCACATTTTTATGGTTCTTATGGTAATTCATGGGAATGAAGGAACCATCGCAACAAAACTGTTGTAGAAAAATTTCAGATTAAATGATTTCTGAACAACTAAACCAAGCACATTCATTCATTGTATTTAGTGAAAAATCATCATGAAAAGTGAGGGTGTGTTTAAACATTGCAGCTAATCCTGTTTGATTAGCCAACAATGTCAGGAAAAGTACCCAGGGAAGGTCCTTTCTGTCCAGAAACAAACACAAGCCTGCTTTCTGTCCAGCAACGAACACAAACCTGCTTTCTGTCCAGGAACGAACACAAACCTGCTTTCTGTCCAGAAACGAACACAAACCTGCTTTCTGTCCAGAAACGAACACAAACCTGCTTTCTGTCCAGAAACGAACACAAACCTGCTTTCTGTCCAGAAACAAACGCATCCTGCTTCGGTCGGTGTCTCGACATCTCCCATGTGGACTTCGAGGGGAGATGTTTGCACAGCTGCTTGTGTTTGTAGACAATGTTCATCGGTAGCCACTGATGTGCCCGTCCATCCACCTCTGACCTGCACCTCGTCCACGCAGGGGCTCATTAAGGGTCGCCTTGGAGATCTCGCCCCCCGCTGGTTTACCAAGTCATCTGAATGACTCTTGGGGCAACTAGTGTGGCTGATGAGCGTAACCAGACGGTCATCTCATCTCAGTACCAATTTCGTGTTTTTCTGACTACTTTTGAGGGCTCGTGTAAGCTTAGATGAAAGGGCAGCATATGTTTGTATTGTTAAGCCAACACGAGGCCAAATCAATTAAGATAAATAAAGTAAATACAGGCGTGAGTGTCCCTGAAGCCTGGGAACGTATCGTTAACGGGAGCAGAGTGTAGATGATTAGCTGAGCATCAGGGCTGCATGATGCAGCTCCCTCACAGAGTGTGCTGCTGACTGTGTGTGTCTGTGTCACAAAGGCCCAGATCAGTGTCCCTGTGATGGCACCAACATCAAGTGTGCTGTGCTGTCTGCTGGGACTGCTCATCCCACACCAGTGCCTAACACAGTGGCTCCCCGCCAGTTGCCCCACCGTGCCCAGGCACAGGACACTAGATGGTGTCCAATACCTGCCGGAGGTCAGGCCAGACCCCCGTATCAGCTTCATGGATGGATTCGTCCACAGCTTCCTCGGCACGGTCCAGCCAAACTGCTTCCCCACAGGTGAGCTCTAGGCCGCATCACTTGATAGTGCTGAGTGTCCAAAGCGAAACGTGGGTCAAAAGGGTCTCCCTCCAGACCCTGTGAAAGGGGGCATGGACGGGCAGGATGTGTGTGTCCGCTCTGAGGACGGCGCGACCTCGCAGTTGGCCTGCCAGCATAACCCAGAAAGGCAGTACGTGCAGGTGCATGCTGACACGCAGCCTTCTGTGACACATCACGGCTGGATGGTTTTCACACTGCTTTCAGTGGTTATGTTTTGCTGCCAACAAAACAGGAGCACCTGAACCTGCCTTTGATGTAGCGGCGGGAACGCTGAGCACATCACGGCAGGGAGCCTGCCAGAGCGAGCCCAGCGTCCGGCTCTCTGACCAAAATCAGCCCATTGCTTTGTCTCCCTCTCTGACGTTCAGAGAATCTGCTTCCTGCATCACACAGACCGCTGGTTTGCCAGAACTTCCACACACAGCTGACGGATTTAGGGCTCTTCACTCATTTGTGAAATTAAGTTTAGCTTTTCATCGTGCTGCTTACAGTTGAAAAACATGCTGAAGTTGATTGGAGTTACCAAATTGCCTTTAGGTGTGATTGTGTGAATGTGCTGTGATGGGCTGGGGCCCCATCCTGAGGGGTCTCCTCCCTTGCGCCCGTAGCTTGTGGAACAGGCTCCGGACCACCGGACCACCAGAATAGGACATATGGTCTCAGAAGATGGATGGATGGATGGATAGATAGATGTGGTGCTTACAATTCTCTACTGTCTATCAAAAGCTTCAACCTGTTTTAAGTTTAATGCCCAATAGGCCAGCAGATTGAAATGCTTCTCCATCCATCCATCCATCCATCCATCCATCTATCTTCCAGCTGTTCATCTCAGTTCCTCATAGGCCACATGGTATCATTTCTGTTGTGGGTTTTATGATTGTATTTTTAAATTGGCAGTGCAAAATAAAATAGAGGAGGGGTGGGGCGGGGGGGCTGCCAGTGAGGTGTGTGACCCTGCCAGCCACGATTCTGCATGCAGGCCTCAGAGGCAGCTCCAAGGACACCCAGCACTGCCAACAACAGCCGTGTACAGGTTGCTGGGATCTTAGAATTTCCTCATGTAAATGGACACCCAGGAATGTAGAGCCTGGACACAATAGGGCATTGTGCGTACTGCGGTAACACCCAGACCCATGCACCGAGCCCTCTTTGCCCTCTGGGTCAGATGCTGGTCCGGTTTGTCTCAGATCCATTAGACAGGGTGGAATGAACAGTGACCAGTATACACTACTGACGATGTCATGTGATGTGACGTCATATGATGTGATGTGATGCCTGAAGACTGAAATGTATCTGGACAGTGGGGAAAAGATCCAGTTTGAAGCTGGGCTTGCGCTGCATGTGAAGCGTCTCGCTGACAAAAGGGTTTCTCACCATCAGGTGTGCAGTGAAATCTGTCTGAGTCTGTGCAGGCCTATGCCTCGGGCAGCTCGATGGGAATCCACCATGCTTTCATGGATAGAGGAGAATCTTGGGGCCAGCAGTTGTACTGATGTGTATAAAGAGATGTTGGGTAGGATCCCCAACACAGAGCTGCTCCAAACAGGATGGCTCATGGGAATCTTTCTTACACAAAAATGTTCTGAGGGCAGAGCAATAAAAATGATTGGTTCAAAGAGATAACCAATCAGATTGTAGAGGAGGAAGGTCCAAGCAAGTTGAGGTTGGCGGGACCAAGCAATGAGATAATTTTTCTTTCTGTCCTCAGAACATTTTTGTGTAAGTAAAACTCCCATGAGTTACATGATACCTTCATAGTCATTTTGCTGTGGCAGATAAGTCTCCACTTCTATAGTGATGTCAAGGAGGAGGAATTAGACTGCAGGACGCTGACACTGTATCTTCCTGTTCTCAGAACTGCTCCGGATCGCGCTGAACGATCACAGAAAGTTGCAGAATCGGGAAACCATCAGAGAGG
Source organism: Pollimyrus isidori (assembly GCA_019775955.2). Classification (NCBI taxonomy): domain Eukaryota; kingdom Metazoa; phylum Chordata; class Actinopteri; order Osteoglossiformes; family Mormyridae; genus Pollimyrus; species Pollimyrus isidori. Next base: position 13,523,633 of record JABFDZ020000066.1, on the reverse strand, counting down.
TGCGTCTGGCTGGACCCATCTTGGGGGCACCCATTGTCAAACACACATGACTCTCTCAGGGTCGCCCTCATCCAGGCATCGCGGGATTGGCAAAAGCCAGGGTAAGGGAGTGGTTGCTCACTGTCGCGGGTCTCAACCCCCAGGTTCTACGCTATGAGGCAGGTTTCCTCATCTGCATCGCCATTGGCCTCCTCTACATCTTCCTGATGCCTCTGACCGGCTTGTGCTTGGCCTGCTGCCGTTGCTATGGTAACTGCGGAGGTCGCATGTATCAAGAGCAGAGTCCGGACATCCACAAATGGAGGAGGGGCCTGTATAGGGCCACACTGTTCACTACTGCCGTCATCCTGTGAGCATTACACTGATGATTCTGTGTGTGTGTGTGTGTGTATGAGAGACAGAGAGAGAGCGATACTGCCCCCTGCTGGCTCTCTGATAACCTGTTTCTGCTCAGGGCAGGAAACGTCTGCATGTTCTACAGTAACCAATCCATGTCCGTTGCCGTGAGCCGTGCTCCGTCGGGCATCAGAGGTGCCATGAGCAACGTCCAGACCTACCTGTCTGCTCTCCTGCAGGTTCTTCCATTGTCTCGCCGAAACAGCAGGGGGCGGTAAGCAGCACGCGGCTAAGTGATACTTTACTCACCCGTCTCTGTCTTTGTGAACCAGCAAATTAACACTACGGTGAATGAAAGCCTCGCAACCTTGGACGAGATGGGGGTTAACCTGACCGGTATGTGAGCTGGGCTGCTGAAGCACCCATGACCATCTTGGGGGGGGGGGGGCGCTGTGTCACCCTTCATCATCACCTCTCTTCATTTGATCCCCAAAATCCAGACCTTGGTCCGTCACTGGGAACAGATATCCAGCAGAGCCTCAGGGAGCATCTGTCCGGCGCTCTGCTCTCTGTGCGCCAGATGTCTCAAGGTACATCTGGTGTGTGTGTGTGTGTGTGTGTGTGTGTGTAAACTCTGTTTCTATAAACACTGAACATCTTATGTATCATAAGCAGCATCCGTAACAGACAGGAACTGTCTACCATCACATTCAGAGGAACTGTGATCTCGGTCACACACAGTCCCTGGTGTCACCGCCAGTCTTTGTCTGTCCCCTCTCCCTGGCCCGGTTGTCACAGCGGTGAACGTGACCAGCCACAGCGTGGCCCGACTCAGCGGCACACTGCAGAAGCTCCAGCCCAAAGTGCGCCACCTGCAGGCCAGCCTGCGGGCTGTGGGTAAAAGCATCAACTTGACCCTGCACAAGGCCAAATTCACCAACCCGCCGCCCTCGCTGGGCGCCTTCAGCGTGGACGTCAGCTTCACGGTAAGACCTGCTGCCGCCCCCGTTTCTGGAAGCCCCCCTCCCCTGAACACACAAAACAGGAAACGCCTGCAGTGGTGATCTGCCCCGGTTGGATGGGTTGTTCTTTGTGGCACGGGGGTGGTCCTCTGGGCCACAAAGCCTCTGAGGCAGTAATTAAAGGCCCAGAGAGCCCCCGGGGACCTGGGCGGACACCTGAGCACAGCGCTGACAGCAGAATGCACCACAACAAAGGACGGCCATGGGGGTGGAACACAGTGTCATGTGCGCTTGTCTGTTTGCTTTCGAAAAACTCAGATATGACCTTTTGTCTAAAATCATTTAGCCTTTTAAAAGTTTTAGTGGTTTACATTAAGTTAATTGTAGGTTTTTTGTTTAGTGACTGTTCATCACTTCATTCTTAATGATGCTGCAAAACTTGCCCTGTCCCATCCTGGCTGACTGGATTGGGTCGCCGGGGGGGGGGGAGGAGCAGCAGGGCACTTAGATGCTCAATGCTCCGCTTCTCTGAACCCTGATCTGCATCTTCTCCAGACGCCGAACCTGACAAAGCTCCAGTCTGTCATGGACTACTTGCTCAGCATGAACACAGATGCTGGGTTTAACGCTGTAAGTACTCTCTGCACCCTTAGGTGGGCCGGTGCGCTCAGTAATGGCCACCGTGTTGCACTCTAAACGGTATGCTGCTCCATGTCTCAGGGAGAGGACTTCCTGCAAGGGATTCCACAGCGGGTGTCCAATGTGACCAGAACCTCAGTTCAGAGTGAGTCAAGCCTCCTCCCCCTATCCCCCCCCCCCCCACCACCAAACCTGGTCACCTGACACAGGCTCCATCACTTCACATAGATGTGAAGCGGCAGTTGGACAACATCAAAGATCAGATCTCCCAGATGTCCACGAGGTTCCCCACTCAGGACTTCTCGGACTTGTCCATGCTGCTACAGGCCACCACCGACTCCATCGAGATGGCCACCCCTGTCGTGCAGACGGCAGATAAATACAGGTCCATGTTTGGTCACACGGCGCCCCAAGTCTCCCTGCGGCTGGCTTCAGCTGTTGACCCCTGCTGTGGCCTTGTCTGCAGGTGGATCACATGCCTGGTTCTCTGCTGTGCGGTTCTGCTGGTGGTGGTGTGTAACGCACTCGGGCTGCTGCTGGGTCCGCTGGCACTGCGCCCTAAAGTGGAGCCGACTGAACGCTCCAGTATGGCCAACTGTGCAGGGCTCTTCTTCATGGCGTGAGTGGCTGATATCTCCACAATGCTCTCTGCCTACCCACTGGCACTGGGAGGCCCACAGAGGGCAGGCTGATGGATGGGCGATGGGTGGGTGACAGGACTGACAGGTTCCTTGCTGTTGCAGAGGTGCGGGCCTCAGCTTCCTGTTTGGCTGGATCCTAATGCTGGTGGTCACCATCCCCTTCCTGATAGGGGGGAATGTGTATGCATTGCTGTGTGTTCCCATCCACAACCAGGAGCTGTTCCAGGTAACACCCCGTCCATGTGTATGACCCTCAGTCTGTGTCTATAACCCTCCTGTGCATGTCACCTTCCCCAGTCTATGTGTGTGACTCCCCCAGTCTTTGTACAGGTGATTCCCCATCTTTTGTACACAGATCATTGAAACTCCAGGACTGATTCCAAGGGTCCACCTATCTCAGCTGCAAGACCTAAAAACCAACGTCTCCCTCAGTGATGTCTACAGGTGAGACCGGGCATCTGGGCAGGTTTTGCATCTCAGTGAGGCCTTATGTGGCTCAAGATCCCTTCAGATTGCTGGGTGAAGCTGTGTAGCTGATCCCTCACCTTCCTGCTTCCAGCAACTGCCATCAGAACAGCTCCCTGTGGGTTGCCTTGCGCCTACAGGACGTGTTCCATCTCGACGATATCTTTAACGTGACCGAGGTGAGAGCCTGAGTCCTAACCCATGCCCGGGACGCCTGCTGCCCATGTCACATGGCTGTGCCCCCCTTCCCTGACAGTACGCCGAGCGAATCAAGAGGCAGTTTTTCGAAAAGAACATCACCTTGAACAGTGTCAGCGTCCTGGAGCCCGATCTGCGGAAGCAGCTGTTTAGCTTGTTCACTGTGTCAGAGTCTGTGGACACAGGAGCCATCTCCCAGCAGGTGCGCCATGGTGACAGGGAGCCCCCCCCGAATAGGTTGACACTATATACCACCGTCTCAATGGCTCTTGGGAGCTTTACTTATACAAAAAGCAATCTGATTGGTTATCACTCTCTGAACCAATCATTTTGCGGTCGGCCCTTAACATTTTTGTATAGGTTCCATGAGCCTCCTGGTGACCAACTTCCTCATTATGTTTCCTTTGCAGATTCGTGACCTTTCCAACATATCCCTGAACGAGGTTGCAGATGAGCTGGATCGGTTTCGGAACACTGTGAGTGATATGCATCTTGCCTCCTAGGCGCAGGGGGGGCAGCCCTGATCCTAACACCCCCTCCTTCACTCTCCCTACAGTCAGACAGCACTGTGAGCATGGAGCTGCTGGCAGAGGCCTCTAGGCTGAGAGAGATCCAGTTCAACATCAGCAAGGACATCATGCCAGATGTGGTGTGTTGTTGGGTCCAGAAAGGCAGCACATTGTTGCCTGTCCTCTGACAATGCCTGGGGACTGTTTGGTGATGTGACCACACCCAAAC
>JABFDZ020000066.1:13491177-13504279 GCA_019775955.2 Pollimyrus isidori | reverse complement strand
GACATTCAAATGGTAGAGTCAGAATTTGGCGTAAACAGAATGAGAACATGGATCCATCATACCTTGTTACCACTGTGCAGGCTGGTGCTGGTGGTGTAATGGTGTGGGGGATGTTTTCTTGGGCCACTTTAGGCCCCTTAGTGCCAATTGGGCATCGTTTGAATGCCACAAGCTGCCTGAGCATTGTTTCTGACTATGTCCATCTCTTTATGACCACCATGTACCCATCCTCTGATGGCTACTTCCAGCAGGATAATGAACCATGTCGAATCATTTCAAATTGGTTTCTTGAACATGACAATGAGTTCACTGTGGGCCAACATTTCTAAAGAATGCTTTCAGCACCTTGTTGTATCAATGCCACATAGAAATAAGACTGTTCTGAAGGCGATAGGGGGTCAAACACTGTATTAGTATGGCGTCCCTAATAATGTTTTAGGTGAGTGTATATAAACGTGATTAAGCTGGGCATAGATTAGATGTCAAGGCTTCTCCTTGCTGTTATTGGCCTATTTGAGTGGCACTTGGCTTCTCCCCGGCTAGAGATGCCAAGACCACGGGTTTGGTGACTTCTCTTATTCTTAAATGTGGACATATTCAAGGGAACTCAAGCATGACTTCCTACTAGCTAACAGTGTCGCAGCACGTGGTGCACGACGGCCGGGCTCAGGGAGAGCATTTTCCCACAGGCCGTCAGACTGAGCTCCATCTATCAGCATGCAACATACTGAGCTGTTGGGACTTTTGGGACCCTTGAATTTCTGAACATTGAAGATTGTTCGAACACACAAATCAGGATCGGATCTCTTAAAATGCTGCTTTTTCTGTGCATTACTTTGTTTCCTGCCCCTGAGCACTTTACCTCCATTTTTTGTCACACTGTGCAATAATACAACATGAAATATAACGTGCAATATTTCTTATAATGTGGAATAAACTGTCTGCTGTCCACTGTGTTTAACTGCTGTTGTATAGCGTGCACGTGTCTTACGTCTGTGTTTATACATTGCGCCTGGGAAAAGTCAGTTTCCTTGAGCTGTTTACTCCTTGCTTTATAGTCTAAATGACAATAAAGTTCAGTTCAGTTCACTACTATGCCAGCAAGCACTGTAATGTTCAGATTTTGCTGACTGCTAATGGCTCATTATAATGGCCCGAGCTTTTCGTCTAATGGGTGAAGTGTGGGGCATGATGGTTAATGTAATCTCCAGTCACTCTGGGTTATCACAGAGCAGCAGGCGACGAGTGGCGGTGTGGACTGGCCAGCTTCAGCTCAGCGTGCTGCGGGCTGGGGTAGAGAAATCGCCAGGCTGAGGTCATGGAAAATACATGAGGCCCCGACTTCCAGCCTGAAGGTCAGTTGAGCTGAACTCTTAGACCAACTCACTTGCAGTATCACCTCGTCTTTGGGATATACCAGGGGTCTCCAACCCTGGTCCTGGATAGCCACTATCCAGTAGGTTTTCTATCCTACCTGGCTTCTGATGAGCCACAGCTGTTCTCAGGTAAATACCAGGAGCAGGTGTGGCTCATCGGAAACCAAGCAGGATAGAAAACCTACTGGATAGTGGCTCTCCAGGACCAGGGTTGGTGACCCCTGGGATATACCATAGCAAAAATGAACTTGTCGTAGATTCTCATCCCATGTGGAGGTGATGCCATACACCAGGGGTGGCACTGACAGTAAAACAGATGCCTCCTTATTCATACAAGCATTCATTCAAGCATTTTTCCAACTTGGGCCAAATCTGCTCAGACAGATGCTGGTCGCCAGAACACAATGTTATGTGGCCTCTCGCCTAATATCTCTGCTAAGGAGGTAGCATTACAAATAGACTGCCCGTGTGACTGGAGGGGATTCGGGGCAAGGTGGAGGCGCGGAGCTGGGCTTGCTGGCCGTGCTTGCACCCAATCTTTGTTGGCTTGTGGACAGAGTGGCCTTCACTTGCTGTCCCATATAGCCCTGTGTCTCCCAGCCGCCCGGCACAAGGAGCTTCTCTGTGCGCCACAGAAGGCTGGACCCGGCCGGTGGCTGTTACTGCTCAGGCCTGTTTCTGCCCTGCATTCATCCTATTGTGGATCCCCAGCATGTGGGAGACAGTTTGTACTATTTCGGGAGGCTCCCTGCCGTGGGCATTTGTGTTCCCAATCAATGCAGGATCTGCCGGAGCTCCCTGCACGTCGCTTTTCAGAAAAGTTTTATCGAATTACATAATCTTTGTCTTGTAGAATAACTCATCACTTTAGAGATGAGTAGGACTTTGGTCTTGACATGCCTAGTGGGTGTGCCTCTTTCGAAGGCTGTGAATTGCGTGAGGAGCTTGGTCTCCTTGGGTGGTTGCGTGTTGCTTAACCAAGCTTTTATTACACCCTGGGACTTTGCTTGGAAATGAAATGGATAGACAGATGCATGCCTGCATTTAGGCCAGTAGCCTGCAAACACTTCTGTCCTCCATTTATATACAGTATGGTAAGAATGCTTTTCCCGGGCCAATCATGTCCCTAGTGGGTGAGAGTTTTCTTTGGTTCAACCAACCGGCCTCAGCCATCCAGATCCCAGGGTTGCCAACTTCGCTCAGCTGGCTGGTGTGGGATTTCCATTTTGAGACAAGTTTGTACACACATTTACATGTATGTAACAGTTGTATTACCCTGTGAACAGCCTGTAGGGTTTGCAAACTGCCCCAACACTTTTGATGTAGCGAAGTTTAGGTTTTATAATTGAATGATATAGATTTGCCGTAAGATTTCTTAAAGTCTGAAAGCAAGTGTCGGGCCAGATGCCCAAGAACGGGCAACCCTGAGATCCCCAGCAGCCTTTGGTGCTGACAGGGGCCAGTCTGCTGTGCTTCCACACGGCCGCAAGCTGGTACTGCCACCCTTAGTGTAAAGGCGAGGCCACTGCCTGCCTTAGGTTCGCCCCCCAGTGGCTGGTGCTTATACATCTGTGAATAGCATAAGTGATAAGCGGGTGCTGATTCCTCAGTGCCTTTCTGTCCTCCTGCCCTCCATGCTAGCAACCTACAGTACATCTGACCTGTGCAGTGCTCTGTTAGCATGGGGGTGCTCAGCATTAGCATTAGCGTGGGCGTTAACAGTCCTGTAAAAAGAGCTGCTCTCTCATCTGAGCCTGTTCCAGGTCTCCGGAAATAGCTTTCCGACTGTTCCCACACCTTGATTGCGATGTGGGGGGATCTGAATCTGACAGATCAAAGGATAATTACGGAAGCTGTCTCTTCTTGATTGGTGAAGTACTAAAACCTTTCTACCTATAACCCTCCACTTTTGAATACTTGATTCATTCTCGATGTGGCTCCAGTGCTGTAAAATTGATTTTGACTGAGCTGTCACGAAGGAGTCCCTTTTTATTCTGTGTAGGGATAAGGCAGGAGCGAGCTGATGTACCAGCACAGAATTCGCCTGAGAATCATTCGAACTGCTTCTAAAGTGCCCATCTTGCATATTCCTCCATGCAGTACAGTATCACACCATTTAGGAGAGGTTATGCTCTAAAAGACAGTGATATATGTTTCCGGGGAATAGAACAAGCATCTCAGAATGCTGAAGCCCAAAGGGCACATTGTAGCAAATGGGAAGATATGAAGCACCCCTAGATGAAAAGCACCCCCCCCATTCTCCATACTCGGGGGCATTGCTGAAGATTTGGCCCTGTGAAGACTTATTACATTGGGCTCCCCAGTCCAGACCGGTCCAGTTATTTTCCAAATTTTTTTGGGCCTCTGTCACTCTTGGGCTCTTGGAATTGTCCTAATCACCCCCCCCGCCCGCCACTTACAGCACCCCTGTCTATACTGAATGGTACAATTCAGCTAAGTGCATAGAGTATTTGTCATGAAAGTGGTTTGTCATAGCCAGGAGCTAAGTTTTTATCTGAATTAAATTGTCTCTCTCGGTTTTTCCCGAGCAGGAAGCATGGTGGTTCAACATATCCTGCTGCTCGAAGCTAGGTCAGACGGAGGCTCCATGGAGAGAAACCATTTTTACCATCTGCCTTGGATGGGATATCAAAGACCATTCTCAGCTGTAATATATATTTGGGAATCAGTCTCTGGAACACGGCAGAAAAGGAACCTAAGTATCAGTCAGTCGGTGGATGCTTTTCCCCTGCCCTATGTACGGAAATGTGGGCAGCTTACTTCACATTGGCAGCCCTGGCTATCCTAAGTGGATTTTACTGAGTTTTCCAATGCACACTTCAGGCCCTGGGTGGCACTGTAATGTCATGCTTTTCGCTGTTGAAATTTCATGAGGTTTAAATGAGGCCCTGAGACACAGCGGAGTGGCGTCGGGGCTTATTGTGATCGACGGCCGAAGCGGCTGACATGACAGCGACGCAGTCATTACCGAGCCGCCGGGGGGGGATCGGCCGTGGGCTGGTCTCTCCTGGGGGAGAGGCAGACAGTGTCAGAGCCGGCAGGGCGGGGGTGGAGCGGCCGAGACGGCCAGGTTCCACAGTGACTCACTCAGCCGTGTACCCTGCGAGATGAAGCGGAAGGCAGAGCCCGAGAGCGTACTGCCTGTCGGAGGCATAGCTGAACTCCTCTGCCCACCAGGGGGCACTGTGCATCAGACACATTCAGGGTCAATGATTCTCTTCCTCACTCCCCATACATGGTAAGCTGACATTCTGATTCTATAGCATGCATATTTCACCTCAAACTCTAATGAATATATAATTAAGGGGCTGAATTATGAACTGTACCTGCACTTCTAGCCGACTTCGCCCATTCTGTGAGATAGTGATGATTCTTCCTCTTATTGTTCTGGTCGATGGGAACTACAGACAATGAAAAGCGCCTCTGGCACGCGGCCCAAGTTGATTCTCATTCACTATTAGTTGTCAATCGAGTTATTCTTTATGGAGTCACAGGAGAGCCATAAAAAAGAATAAACCTGAAAAAGAATAAGGAAATAAATGTTAAGAAAGTAATAAAAATAAAAGACAAGAAGAGTGCTTTATTGCTTTTCCCCCATTGTTATTGCTTTTTCTCAATAGGCCAAAGCTCTCAGCCAGCTGGCTTGGGCCGGGCCTTTCCGCCGGAACATGCCCCTTCACACATGGCTGATTTCAGTCGGAGAGGCTGTGAAACATGGTCTTTTGCTTAAATCAAAGGCAGTGGGACTCGACAGGGATCCGTCCAACTTCTCAAAGGGCCAGGGGATCATGGACATTTGTACATCGCCAGTAATCGGGTTGTAGAAACTTTTGAAGTTACCTGAAGTTATCTGTCTAAACTTCTTTTATGGAGTTTTATAAGGAAAACCTTGGCTTACCTTGGTTAGCTAACACTGACTAAACATCCCCTACTTGTTTAGGCTCAACATTATGGATGTTTTTAAATAAAATTTTACACATAATAAAAATGAATGGTGCTAAAAGAAATGTTTAATTGAGTAGTCAATACAATATAACTTCTGTTATGATTTTACTCAAATCCAACATAATTGATACAGAATAACACTGCAAATCCACATTCTAGATTACAGCTATCCATTATCTTCTTTTCTTTAGTTTTTATAGGTCTGTAAAGAGACCTTTTTTGTTTAATTGTTTGGTACAATCAGCAGTTCTTTGCCATGTTAGACGTGTTTTCGTGGCTCTCGAGCAGAGTGCTAATACTGCTGCTACAGTGTTTTGGCCTCTCAGTGGAAGTAACCAGGGTATGTCCCGGGTACTGTGATGTCACATGCATACCCCCGATTGACCACTCAGCCTGGGCAGGAAGGCCCACCCAAAGCCAATTGATTGACATCTTGGTCCTTCGAGAAAAAGCAAAAACAATATGGAAAAGCAATTTCAAAAAAAGCATCTTTTTAAATGGTTATATACAGTATATGATTCAGTAATTCATTGACTTGCAGGATATTATTCAATTTTATGTAAAAATGAAATTGTTAAAAACACCAAGATCAAAGATCATTAACACATTTTAATTTTAGTCCGACATGTTTTTTATGTCATGCTTTTGAAAGCTCACCCCTGCACTGTGCCTCCTTACTGCCCTCTTCTGGTGGGCTCGCAGGCCTTGCTCGCCCTGAGTCTATTTTTACTTTTAAATGTTTCTGAACTTTTTCAATGACTGTGCCAGGAAGAGATGGTCATTAACGTGACTAAATCAGTCTCCTGTTTGTGGTGACCTTCTATAGGTGCACTACAAGGTCAGTTTGATGGAAGCTGGAATCCAGTATGATGAATCATCTCTCATTATTATGTTGGCCTGTGTCATTAATCTTCGCCCTGCCCTCCATCCAGGCCACCTGTCCGCTCAATCGGCAGCGCTGACTCTGGGTATCTCTGTCATGCAGTTCTAAGCTCGTCCCTTTACCCTCACCGAGTCGCTTTATACGTCAAACTGTAGATACCCTCAGATTCACCGCTCACATTTGGACCGTTGTCAGATGTTTTCCTGGCTGCCTTGGTGCAATCTAGCTAATGCATCAGGCGGAGGTGCACGATGACCCAGGTCTGCAAGGACAACTGGGGATTCTGTAAACATCTTGCGTTTGTGCTGAGTTGTGCTGGAATTCATGGAACACTGCCCATGCCAGTCTAGGATCCTTGTTAAAGGCAAATAATGTTCCAGTGCATGTTTTTACAAGCCTATTGCCAGCTATGTGGTGGTTTGCGGGCCTATGTAGGCCAGATGTTTGTACTGGGACCGAATTGTGTTATGCTGTCAAACCAGGAGACATAGCTGGTGTCCTGCTGTGAATCATAATCAGATCATGGGCAGTAGTGTTGTAATGTATCCATGACCTGTACATATGCCCCCCCCCCCACTGCATTTATAGCAGAATCCACACCATTTCTCTTGACAAACACTTTTTGAGTGACTATTTACAATTTTTGTTTTCCTGAGAACTTTCGTTGTCTCAGGAAAACTTTGCCTATGTCACCATCATACGAAAAAAAATGTCATGATCTTGACATAAGAGGGAAGAAGATGATGATTGATGGCCTCTACTGATTTCTGTACAATGCGGAGTTCCAGTGAAAAGATGCAGACAAAGCACTGTAGGTTTATGCAAACTGAAAGTTCCATACTTTAAGTGTTTTTTAAATAAATTATTTTTAAAGGAGTTTGATGTGATTTATTTATTATTTTTTTTTAGATAAATAAAATATTCCCAAAATAAATTATACCCAAATAGACCTTATCTACCAGTGCAGTCTGTCACAATGATGAAAATGATTGTGATTACCTCAGAATGCATGCAGAGCTCCAGCAAAAGCTGTGATGGTAAATTTTGCATTGATTGTTTTTTATCATGTACTAAATAATCTCGGAAAGGAATCATCATTACAATTGCAAAGCTTGCTGAGCTGTGTTTCCTGTGACAGTAAAAATGTTTTAGTGCAACCTATTGATGGTGTCCACCCAGCTGACTGTCTCGGTCTTGATCAGTTGCATGCGCATCACATGCGATGTTGATGATATCGTCACGCTTTGTGATGTTTGTTTAACCCACGTGACCCATTCATATTTATACATAATATATGTAATAGAGTCTTTGGGTATCTTGCCCCTGGTTTCACACATTTTGTGGGGAGTGTCTTCTCTACAGATGAACACGCACCAGCCGGTTCTTGTCAGAGAATCTCCTGCTCTGGCTGCACCTGTTTGTGTGTGTATCGCAGCTTGAGTCCCTGTGTCAGCCGAAGAGTGCAGTGAAGGATTAAGCCATTAATGTAGCAATAATGCGAGGAGCAGCCGTGTGGCGTCGCAGCTGGTGGTCGGCGAGACCTGTCTGTGTCAGCCGTCTGTCAGAGAGCTGCTCGCTCTACTTTAGTGTTGTCAGGTAGATTAAATTACCTATCGGGTCTGGACTGTGTGAGTGTGTGAACGTGCGTCTTTTGAAATATCCCTCCCTTGTGCCCTGTGATCATATGGCATCTCCTCCAGGGTGTACCCCATCCTTGTGCCCGGTCAAAATATCTAAAGCTATTTATCTGGGTAGTAAGTGTATAATTGCTAAAACAATACTGAAATTAACATTAGAATTTATGAAAATGAATGGTATCACATTTTAAAAAAGCAAGAATGTCTCCTGTTCTGCTAAAAGTTACCGATGACTTGTTGAATGGATAGATGAAGGCAGTTTAGCTTCCCAAACCTCAGGAGTCACCAAACAGTCGGATTTGGTTACTGCGAATACTGGGGTGACTGTTGGAAAGGTTTTGAAATGGCTGACACAGTATGACAGACATCATGGCTTTACACCAACATGAAGATCATTTAAACATAATTTTCTTTGACTGCCTAAGACTTCTGTGCAGTATTGTATATTTGTGATTTATTAAAACAATTTTTCATGCCCGAGATGCTTCCATCTTTTTTTTTTTGTACGTTAAAGTTCTACATGTTGAATTATTAGTACTGTAACCAGAATTAAAAATTGTATTAATTTGACCCTCTTGTTCGTACCGCACACCGTGGTGTGTGTGTGCCTCTGCTGGTAGTAACACAAGGTTAACTTCAAGCTAGAACACAAAGGACAGTACAGGTACATGTAATATGGCCTTTTATGATGTGCACATTTGCTGTTAAGTCAGTCACTCTTGCTCTTTTTATACGTATCACAAAGCTGTAAAAATATATTTAGTTTCTACCTATATATATTTGAAAAGTAGACCATCCAAGGTTTCTGAGGGTGTTTTAAAAATATGAATATGACAAAAACTCGCGCAGTTATTTATACGTTTTGACGAAATTTCTGTCAGGTACCGCAGGTGGTGCCCGAAGGGTTAAATAGGTTTGTCTATATGGGAGGTTTTCAAGTAGAAGGTAGAATAGATTAATAATAAAAAACACGTATTAGTGCATAGATACACAGCTCAGATTGGCTTGTTTTAGCGCTCTCACCTGTGGTTGGAGCTCTCGGCGGCTCTCTCATCCACAGTTGGTTTCTCTTTTAAGATATGGCGTTTTCTCAGTTGGTTCATGCTGTTTGTACACCACATCCAGGCATGTTTTATACACTATGTGGACAAAAGAATTGGGACACCTGGTTGACATAGCATAGTAAATCACCGGACAGAGTGGTGGGTCTGGAAGGTTGCTGGTTCAAATCCCATGAATGACCACAGTGATTCTATTTCATTGAGCCCTTAAGCAAGGTCCTTACCCAGGATGAAGCAATTGCAGGTTATGTTGTTAATCTACATCCAGCCCTATAAGGAGGTCCTCTAACTTTACAGGAAATAACTTGGGGGTTGATGCTGGAGTGCCAATCCTACCCACTGGAAAAAAAAAACTCACACTGGTCCATTTGGACTTTCCACAAGATTTTGATGCACTGATGTTGGACATGAAGACCTGGCTTGCATTCTCTATTCTAGTTCATCCCAAAGGTGTTTGGCGTTGAGGTTAGGGCCAGTCAAGTTCTTCCACACCAAATGCACCCAACCATGTCTTTAGGGACCTTGCTTTGTGCACTGGAACAAACTGTAACTGTTCCCACAAAATTTAAAGTATAGAATTGTCAAAAATGTCTTTCTGTGCAAAAGCATTAGAAGTTCCCTTCTCTGGAACTAAGGGGCCTAGCCCAACTCCTGAAAAATAACCCCATACCATTAACCCCCTTCACTAAACTTTACATTTGGCACAATGCAGTCAGGCAGGTAATGTTCTCCTGGCATCTGCCAAACCCAGATTTGTCCATCAGTCTGCCAGACAGAAAAGTGTGATTTGTCGCTCTGCAGAACACATTTACACTCCTACGCAGTCCAGTGGCAGCGTGCTTTACACCCCTCCATCAGACGCAGTTATTGAGTCAACAGAAGTTTGGCAATTTTTACACACTTTTCACCCCACTCTGTTACGTTATGTGGTCTCTGCCAATTTGTGGCTGAGTTTCTGTTGATCCTAAACACCTCCTCTCTGAGATATTTCCTCTTACAGTTGACTGTGGAAAATCTAGCAGGGAAGCAATTTCACAAACTAGCTTATTGCAAAGGTGACATTCTATGGCACTACCATGCTTGAATTCACTGAGCTCTTCAGAACAATCTGTTATGGGTGCTAATAATTTTGTCCATTGAACTGTATATTTGATGCCTTTTGAATTGTGAATATTCTGCAATATCTGTTTGTACCCAGTAGGTGGCAGTAAATGCTTCATTGTATTTTATGTTAAAGTTGCAATCTTTTTGAATTCTTGCTGGTGGTAAATACTTAATGTCTGGCATTGAAACGCAACCTTACTAATGTAAAGCAAATTTTAAAATGTGCAGGTGATCCTTGACTTACGATGCAATTACATTGTGATGTATCCATCGTAAGTAGAAAATCATAGTAAGTCGAATATGATTTGATGAACAATTAAAAAAAATCTATTGTCACTGAAAAAGTAAATAAATAATTACAGTAACTTATTTAATACCTATAATCAAAAAGTAAATACTGGAATGCAAATTTATTTGGTTGCATGAAAAAACACTAATACGTTGTTAAACACTATATGAGGCATTTATGCTTGTAATCACTAGACTTTAATCATGGCTGTGTGGATGCTGCTGTCTCCCGGCATCAGTAGTTAACATCATACAGCATATGGCTAACCCTGGAACAGGCCATGGTTCAAAGCTGATTACTGTACGTACATCAGTATCGCACCATCGTAAGTCGAAACATCGCTAAGGGTGGAGCATCTGTAATAAACTCCTTTCTTTTAAAGTTTCTTTTTTTTTGTAAAACTGAAAAGACCCTAACATCCAAAATGGGTTTTATTGGGGGCTGATGGGTCAGTGGAATACCTTTGGAATCCTGATGTTTCAGCTCTCTATGGGGAGAAGATGTGACGGACTTGTCAAATTCCGAGCTGAGCATAGACACCTGTAATTCTCGTCATCCAGGAGAATACAGGAGCCAACCAAGAGGGGGTGAGTGAGAGAGAGCCAGAGGGAGGGAAGGAAGCAGGGAGATGGGGGGCTGCGTCATCTCACACGAGGGGCCTCTGTCCTCAGAAACTTCACAAAGACGAAGGAAAGTTAGGCGCAACTTTGGTGTTAAGTCCCCCCCTTAATTGGAGCTTATTTGCCCGGGAAGTCGGGGCCCCCTGGGCAGCTGTGGAGCAGCAGAGTGGCGGGCAGTGAGCGCCTGCCGGTGCCGCTCAACACGCCATTTACTCTGCTGCAGAAAAAGCCAGAAAGCAGATGTCTGTGGGGATGCTGTGCTGCTGTCTGAATTGACATCTCTGATGCTGTCTGCTGGGGAGTTAGCATGGCTGAGCAGAGCATTTGTTAAAGGAGGTACAGAGAGGAGCTGAGCAGAGACGTCAATGTCGGCACAGGACGACTCCTTTGCCCCGTTCTGTTTCCCTGACACTCAGCACATCAGACTGGATCCCATAACTCTCTTTATGAATGTCTGTCACTGTGAGCATGAGTGCTGTCATCGGCAGCACAGTGGTGACCTTTACTACACCCACGCTGGCCTTAGCATTACATACTAAATCCTAAATAAGGTTGGGTACTGTTATTTATAATAATTATTTTATTTGTATTTTCATGTTCAGCACTTTGGTCAGGGGTTGCTGTACAGTACGTAAAGGGCTTTATAGATAAAGTTGACTTGACTTGATAAAACTTGGGCAACAAACCACTTTGCCTATACAAAAATTATATGCAGATATGATAATATGTTTCAGTTACGAAAAACTTTTAAACAAATGTGCTGAATTTCTTGTTTCCTTCGCTTGGGCTTCCTCAGTCTATAGCACCAACTAGCTGTTTCAGCAAGGCTCCCAGGAAGGAGCAAGGATGTGGACTGTTTGTGGGCCCCGAGGACCGGACAGGGAAACAGTATTGTAGACCCCCGAATCAGCCATGCGTGGTTTTTCCTCATCAGTTATTCTGCCTGCCTTACCCATCATTCTTTATGGCCTCCGTATGCCTGAATCCCCCTTAGTTTTACCTTTAAGTCAGCAGGAGCTGATGGTCTTTGAGGTTCTCCTGTGAACCATCAAGGTGTTTACCAAAGGCCTGTTCACGGAGAGGACAGGGGGTGTCCTGTCATCGCTGCGTTTGATTTGACATTTGATATGAAGACATTCTGGTGTCAGGGGTGAGTTCCCCTGTTATGCTGCGTGGGCTGTACCCGCGTTTGGGTAATGGCTGTGGCCAGGCGGTGGACGGGACGCCCTGTCAGCGGTGTGACGATGGTAATGCGACTGCTGTTCAGCCGCAGCGATAGGCATCAACAGCACAATGGTGTGTTTAGTAGATGGCGCTTGGCCTATTCTGGGGCCAACAAAGAGGGTAAGAAAATGAAAACAAGCAGCGAACAGCTGGGTCTTGGGGGTGGGGGCAAACCGATGAGGGCTTCCCCGTGTGGCAGGCATGCTGCAGCTGAGGCAGGGTGCTGTCAGACAGCAGGGCCAGCTCCCACACGCGTCCACGTCCGTCATGGATATGGTCGAGATGCCGGAACTGCTCCACGACCCGCAGATGCTCCTCATCCTCGCTCTGATGGTCTTCCTGCCCTTCTCCTTCAGACTCCTCAGGTGTGGTGAGTGTGCGACCTGGTGCTCAGAGTCAGATGCGGCTCCTCGGGCAGAACAGGGTGCAAGATGTGCACAGTTTTGCAGACTTTCTTTAGTTCTGGACATCAGTAGGAAATGATTAAGTGACTGGGTGTTAATTGGGGATTTACATGAAGCTGTATCAGTGTAAGGGTCCTCTGGGCGCTCTGGTTTCCTCCCATGCTCCAAAAACATGCTGGGTTTAACTGGATGGATGGATGGATCAATGTGGATTGGATATTTCATTAGCTTCGCCGATGAAGTAACTTATCAAACATGACAGAGAAACAATCACTGATCATTGAAGCACCTCTTCTTCAACAGGATGTAAATCTTCAGTAGGAGTCTTCAGTAAGACGGAAATTCTGACAGACGTTACAATGGCTTTGTCTTACGAAAAGCACCTAATAGATGTAACCCAGTACCAGGGTTGTGATACCCTATCATGGCCACTAGAGGTCCTTTGCTGGCCGTTGCTGTAGGAGTGGTTGGCAGGAGTGGTACAGCAGTGGTTGACAACTGGTATGGTGTTCCTAATAATCCTTTAGTCGCGTGTTTT
>JABFDZ020000066.1:13469808-13484449 GCA_019775955.2 Pollimyrus isidori | reverse complement strand
CAGAAGCTTCATAAGTCCAAAATTGATTAACACAGAAGGGGGCGAAACCGTGAAAGGGAAACAGAAGGGGCAAAACCATGAAAATATGTCAGAAAATGATGTTGATATGTATCACCGTGCATTTTCCAGAGGGTATACGGAAATTACAGATGTTTTCCAGTGGGTATACGGCGTATACCCGCGTATTACGTAGACTACACCACTGGTCTGACTGCATTTCACTTTCAGCTTTCTAAACCAGCCTTGAACCCATACTGGGACTTTTAAAATGTTGTTCTGTCCATCTTAACACCAAAACGACGTTGGGTCTCCGGTTTGCTGATAGTAGCAGGCGGCGGAAAGACAGACCTTCAGAAAAGTCAGCCCAGAGGAAGTTCTCTCTGCTTCAAGGAGAGCTGTGGGGCCCTGGAGAGATAGGGACATGGATTTGGGGTCAGCGACCGGCCGATGGGCGGCAAGGCAAACAGCCATATGCGGGTCATGTCTATGCGTGTGAAGCCCCCCCCAGGCAGAAAGCGGCGTAATCAGTGCATGCGACTAGACGGTGACTTGATCCACCCTATTTTCAGCATGCCCGTTCTGTTGCTCTTATTGTGCGGAACCCGATCTTAACTAGATTACACCCAGATAACGGGATTTTCCCAGGAAAAGAGACACGGCAATTGATTTTGTCTGTTTTTGTGTCCGAGGTCTATTTCCAATCATGTGTTTTAGGTGTAACTGGATATGCAGTGATGGAACCCCCCCCCCCCACACACACACACACACACACACACACACACACACACACGCACGCACGCACAATCTACTGTTTGTGAGAAAACATGCTGCATGGCTGGGCCTCCGGTCGAGTCCCGGAGGAATCAGAAACCTACTGGTTTTAAAAACATTCACAGATTAAAGAGACAGGATGACCGCCCTGCTGGCCATTTTGTGTATCTTTCAGTCCCTCAGGGATGCTGGGGTGAAGCTGGGGTGCAGCACCCCTCTCTGGCATTCTACGGGAGTCTGTGTGTAGCGCTTTTGCTTTCTGTAACTGGAGGAGAGCAGACGTCGTCGTGGAAGAGCCGCAGAGAGTCATGTGACGTTGGTGCTTCTGTGACATCATCACACTCCTGGAGTGCGATTCCTCACGCTTCGCCACGACTGGATTCATGGTTTTAATAGGAAAAAACAACGTATAGGTGCTGCTTGGTTTGTCCTTGTTTGTTCTCATTACACATCAGCCCGTTTCCAGAAACCAAAACAGCTTTTGCAGTTTGCCATTTTTCTCAGAGTAGATATACTGAAGTGGGTCAGCTGACTGGGATCACTCTCCACCAAGAGTACACGGTGATGTACTTCCAGAGCAGCCTTTGGTTCCGTTCTCGATTCGGTTTGCATCCCTCAGCCGGTGGCCTCCATTGCTCATTATAACATTGCCGGGATAGCATACATCTCTTTCCGCTGCATGCTCTGCTTTCCTCGCCCGCTGCTGCCCTTGTGCTTTATCTGATGCATGTCTGTGTCGGGTCTCCATGATGGTGTGCACTGAAGAGGGCGCTGTTTCGCGTATATGATTACTGTGCATGTGCAAGTGAGAGTGGCTGCGTCCTCCTGCGTGGTGGCTGCTGTGGTATCCAGGTACATGCAGGTAAATTATCACCTTCCGCTTTATTATTTTGATGAAGTAGTTTCCGCAGTAGAATAGGAGCACCAAAAAGACACTGAAAGGAGCTGGAACATCAGGTGAGGAGCGTATCTCTTATGGGCAGAAGGCTCCGTCAGAACCGCATGGTGTGTCATCCTCCATGTGGGTCATTAGGTCTAGAGCAGATGTACCTAAACCGGCTGGATCAGCCATGTGACACCCAGAAGGACACACAGGATCATTGGGGGTACAGTACTCTGTGTGCCTGGGAACCACGGCACTGCCAAACCCACTGCATGCTAAAAACACAATTGCAGTGGGGCTAACGCCTCAAAGGGGGCTTGTGTGAAGGCTGGGCTGCGTATGTCTGTGCTGTGTGGGTCTGTGCTGCATGGCTATGAGCACAGGCCGACTCGCTCCTCGCACTGCGCTGTCCTCCTGTTTCCCAGTGTCCAGGAATGTGTGAGTGCTGCTTGCTCCTGCTCCCGATTTGTTCTAACCTCTCTGCTGTGGTTGGTGACTTGCAGGTCATCCACCCTCCAGCCAAAGCAAAAAAGCCCTAAAGCAGAGATTCCTCAAACTGCTGCCCTGCTGCAGGCCCAGTTCCACCCCCACAGTCAGTCAATGCAAGTGTTTCTCTGCTTCCTTTCCCTCGTTTGTCTCTGGCAAGAAGGGCCCCCCCACACACTTCCTCCCTCCCCCGTTTATAGAGCGCACCATACAGGTGCCCACTTGCGTTAGATTGATAGTGTGCAGGGGCCAGTGAGCATCGCTGGTGAAAGGTGTGATGGGAAGTAAAGGTGCTTTGAATGACCACATCTGGGTGGGTGTTTTAAAGGTGGCCGGGGCATTGGCCCCGGGGGAAGTTTGTCGGTGTTAACGGAGTAGTTGGATACAAGTTGTTGGGGACGTTGGTTATGATGGCAGCATTAATGTTACTACAGCCCAGATAAGAAGCTCAAGCTGATGCACTCTGCCCCATCCCAAACACCGTCTACATTTTGGCACTTCATTTACTCCCTCGTGATCTCCAAAGTTCATGCCTTACTTGTTTCCCAACTCAGTCCTCGGGGAACCCCGGACAGTCCACATTATTGCTTCCTCTCAGCTCCCAGAGCACTTGTACCAGGTATTCGGTGTTGCTGATTGGCTGGGAGCTGGGAGGGAGCAAAAATGTGGACTGTCTGGGGTTCCCTGAGGACTGGGTCGGGAAATATTGCCTTACCCTTTTAGTAAAAAATTAAGTCATCAAAAGTGATGTATCGGGCAAGTGCCATTTTGAAATAAAAATGTTTCTGTGTTCATGGGCAAGTTCATGTAGTCATTTGTTTACAGTACATGTGGCTGAAGAGCAGACCACTAAAAAGGGAACAGGCTGGCTCAGAAAACCATCAGGACAAGT
Organism: Pollimyrus isidori; assembly: GCA_019775955.2. Classification (NCBI taxonomy): domain Eukaryota; kingdom Metazoa; phylum Chordata; class Actinopteri; order Osteoglossiformes; family Mormyridae; genus Pollimyrus; species Pollimyrus isidori. The sequence continues at coordinate 13,481,417 of JABFDZ020000066.1, read as the reverse complement.
CTACCTCTTGTCTCTGTAGTAGTTTTACAGAAGTGTATGCCCCAAAGGTCAGTGTGTACGTCTTGTGATGTGTCATAGTTCAACAAAACTTTGAATACTGCCCCAATGGCCAAAGTGTACTTTTTAGTAATGTAATTCTGTTGTAGTTTGGACCACAGCATTGTATTTCACATTTAAAGGATGATAAATTAGAAGAAACCAAGCTCACTTATGCTGGACGTTCACAGTTGTGACTATGATTGCGGCCGAACTAAGGGAGAAAGTGTCAACAGGGTTTGCTAATGGCCTAATGACTGGATGTCATGATGCCTCCCGATGGTTCCTCTGTAAATGTGACCTATTGTTTTAGACAACATGGTGAGACACTTTGAAGGTGTGTTCAGATGCTCTCCTACCTTCACAGACAGCCTTGAGGACGACTTTGAGCTCTCCACCGTGTGCCACCGACCTGAGGATCTAGAGAAGCTGCAGGAGCTGACGAGGTTCACCAAGAAGGAGCTTCAAGTCCTTTACCGGGGCTTCAAGAATGTGAGCATCTCCTCCACACTTTCACCGCTGTGCATTTCCACAGAAGCGATGATGGCGATTCCAGGGAGTGTGACCTTGTGCCATGTGCCCCGCAGGAGTGTCCCAGCGGAATGGTTAACGAGGACACCTTCAAGCTCATCTACTCCCAGTTTTTCCCTCAGGGTGGTGAGTGTCCCCTAAACCATCTGTGGCTGCTGGAGCTCAGCCTGTGCGCTCCAGCCTCCAGATGGGAATGAGTAAGATACCACAATGCTATGCAGCGCCATCTTCTGATGGGCGGAAAATATCACATTGACTTGTGAATAAGCTTAATTGCCTGGGAAGAATTACTCTTATGTTTCTTGGGCTTTTATAATGCATTTTTTGCATTATATGGACAATATGATCCTTTCTTCTAGATTCCAGTACATATGCACACTTCCTGTTTGAAGCCTTTGACACTAACAAGAATGGATCCGTCAGTTTTGAGGTGAGACCTTTTCAGAAGGCGTCGCAGTTTTATTGCCATAGTTCATCATGCTCATGTGATTGCATTTGTGGCTCTTTATGTCCTACTAAACGGAAATCTCTGCTGTTCTGTCTGATATCTCCCAGGACTTTGTCACAGGCCTGTCCATTATTCTTAGAGGATCTATCAACGACCGTCTTGGCTGGGCCTTCAACCTGTATGATCTCGATAAAGATGGCTGCATCACCAGAGAGGTACCTTTCCTCGCAAGCAGACACACACGTGGTGGCCTGGGGGGTAGTCTGGGTTCCGCTGGGACCGTGCGTTTACTGGTGTGCTGCCACTTCCCAGGAGATGATGTACGTCATGAGGTCCATCTACGACATGATGGGGAAGTATACCTGCCCCTGTCTGCATGCGGACACCCCCAGGGAGCACGTAGAGAGTTTCTTTAAGGTGAGAGGCTGCTGCCCACACAGACACTGAAAATGTACGACTGCACTGTAGACACACTGCTCTGGCATCTGGCATCTCAGGTAGGACCTGTAAGGTTCTTCCTCATGGCCGCACTGTGCCATAGCTCTTGCGTTGCTCCTCCCTTCGGTTTTTATGGATATTCAAACCGTCACTGATGCTTAGCGCATGATGCCTCGAAAGCTCTTTGCCGGTTTCACCAAGAGTAACCTGTGACGCTTTGGTATGTTTCCCCCTCAGAAAATGGACCGCAATAATGACGGAGTAGTAACCATCGAGGAATTCATCGAGTCGTGCCGGAAGGTAGACGCTTAGAGCTTAGGGCCCTGTTGTTTTAGACCAATCATGCATTGCCCTTTCGGACCCTCCTCGTAGGGGGCCCCTCTCACTTTTGCCTCTCTCTGTGTCCCCCGCTCTTCAGGATGACAACATCATGCAGTCCATGCAGCTTTTCGACAGCATCATCTAGATCCTGTCACCATGGCGATGGCTGAAGGATGTGGACAGGCGAGCCTCATGTGTACGGACTGACCCACAGCACCTCATACAGGAATAGCTAGAACCCCCCCCCCCTTTCCATGGGTCAAGGACATTTTTCCATTCAGTTCATCTCATCGCCAGAGACAGGCGAGCCGAGGCCAGTAGTTGGGAAACGCTCTTGTGTGCGGGATTCTCTTTTCTTTCTGACACCTGCCCATGTTAGGAATCCTGGCTTGGCAGCAGGACCCCAGTGCAGAGGACCCCTTGCCAGCAAATCAGCAGCAAACAGAGCTATAAATTATCCCCGATAAGGAATTCCCAGCTTACTCTGAATTGCATGCTGTTTGTGCTCACAGACCATGGTGCAGCGTTTTGACCTTTTCACCCCAGGGGACGATAAATGATTGACCTCTGTGTGCTGCTCTGTGGTCTGATCCAGACGTATTATTCCTAACTTTAACCCGTACGGGACTACCACAATGAACGAGATGGGAGTCACCCTTTTTTGGCCCTGGGATTGGTGTCCATGTACGACCTGTGCTTCAGACAGCAAGACTCTCGTAGTGAGTGAAGGATCACTTGTGTGGAAGTGATGGCTTATCCAGCAGCCTGCCCTAAGGGTGGTGTTCTGGGATTAGGGGGCTGGCTGCGAGGCCCAGTCAGGCACACTTTGGATCACAAACGGCTTCTTACAGTATTTAGGGAGCAGGTCCAAGCCAGAGGGCACTGTTCATCATGCTGTTCTTGAGATTCTGGAAAACCCATCTAACAGCCACCATTTTTTTCTGTAGTAGCATAGGGGAAGGTACACCAAACGCTTGCTAGCTAACTTCACAACTGACAAAAAGTGGCCCTGTGTATATCTGCATGTAAGCTAGACAAAGGCCAGTTGCATTTTCTGTGTGTCCAATGAGCCTAACAGGATGCTAGGTGTTTCTTGGCCATATTTTGTACAGATATCAAAATAAAATCACATCTGCTATGCTTCTGCGTGGCTGTGTCCCTTAGATGCAAGCTGCTCACGGTCAGGGTTGAACCAATTCATCGACTTCTAAACAACATGAAACATCACGATTAGTAAATTGCAAGGGCTGAGATTTAGGGTATGCATAATATAGCAAGTCCGACCCAGGGTTTAAAATTGCCATCAGAGTTTTATGAATTTATGCCGTCCTTGTGTGACAGTCATTCTTACCAATCAGAAGTGGCCCAAGGCAACTGTGTATATGCCCACAAACGACAAATATGTGAAACTCAAGGAAAACCTTATATTCGTGGTGCGAAAAATATTGATTCCTCTGCTGAGCTGTAAGTGAATTACCTGCCTGTTTCATGGTCAGAGATTATTTACAGAAAGGTCCTACTATTAGGCGCATTAGCAGCAGATTTCCTATTTTTTCTTACTGGAACAATTTTATTTTTATTAGTTTATTTAATATAACTGATCTTGTGATCATTTTTTATGTTCAGGGATGTATGTAACTGGTACGCAAGTACGCATTTACATTTAAAAGCGATATGTGCAGCAACTGATTTCTGTAGCAGTGCAAATCAATCTCAATATCTGTCAGAAAAATCACGACTACATGTCGTGCCCAAATCGTTCAGCCCAGAAGTACAGCCACCTGCCCTGCACTGTGTTTTGCCAACCAGAATGCGATTTATGACAAGGATGATGTCGTCTGCATCTTGTGGATGGAGACTTAATAGCTGATGTGGACAGACTTCAGCAGGAAAAGTAACATGACAAAAAATTCTAAGTGCAAAATTTTAATTTCTCACGTTCACAGAATAAGTAATAATTTAGCTCTTCAGCAGTGTTTATACAGATTTCTAACTGCAGACTCTGAACACCTTTACTATGCCTGAGAGGATGGAGTTGCAGTCAGATTGATGGGCTAAATGTTAGATCTGAGGGCCCAAGACAATGGGGAGATCCTACCCCCCGACTGAAATCATCACCACCGGTCATAAGAGCCCTGCACCCGTGCCCCTTATTTCAGAATAAGTCCTGTATGGATAGAGGTGTTCCACACCCAGCTGCAGTTAACAGACTGAAGAAGGATCTGAGAGGGCAATTTAAATACCTAAGGTGGAGTGATTCATTATGTGAGGAAAATAGCAAAAAATATTAAGTAGACTGAGCTGTCAAACAGCAGAAGGTCTTCAGGAATTGGGGGGGGTGCATCCCAGCCACAGCGGTCGGTGGCAGCCAAGCACCAAGGGCGAGTCAGGCATTCACTTGGCCACCCTACGCAGCTCAGCAAGGACCCAGATGGCCAGCGTCAGCAATGCCAGCGAGCCGGACTGGTGAGTCACTGCCAAAGGTGTAGGCACATACAGGAGCAGGGTGCTGATGCCCAGGCCAACCTGGGAACATGTTGGGCAGAGTGCACACATGAGCCCCCTTTAACAATTATACGGAACAACAGTGCTTTGTAATCTCACGTTCCCAATGGGGCATTTCTGCAAACCAACCTGGGCGTAGGCCAGGGCTAGCAGGCAGCTGAGGGCCATCTTTGCCCTTCGGGGCAGCAGCAGCTTCCTGGAGAATAAGTAGAGGCCCGTGATGGCTGTCACCGTGGCGATGCCCTACAACCAAACACAGAGACACCTCCTGGTCAACAGCCTCCCCTCCCGGTGATCGAGGGCTGCAGAAGCCAGGTGCTCACCAAGACACGGTGGTCAAACTGCACTGTGGTGGGGTTCTCAAAGAAGTTCCTGAGCGTGGGGGAGAAGGCCAGCAGGTCGTCAGGGATCCAGCGATCAGACATCTTGGGGAAGGAGTTGTAGACCAGGCCAGCATCCAGGCCAGCCACAAATGCTCCTGGAAACGGTGGCACTGTCAATCACTAACCGGTGCAAGAAGGTCACTGCCTTCAGTGCACAGGCATTTGGTTCAGCAGCGACAGCTTAGCTATAGCAGTGCACAGAGTACGAGGCTGTCCCGGTGTCACATCTTACAATTAAAAGTCAAATATTTAACACTGACTGGAGAATCACGGCTGGTTAATCCAGAGACAGAAGTAAAAGACCTGCAAGAGGGATGCAGGCTCAGGCACCACCTCTGGGGATTCCCATGCATGTCCAGAACCTCCTCACCTGATAGGGCTGTGAGGAAGACCAGCCCTCCTGTCCCACGGGCAAACCGACGGAGCGTGGTAAGATGACGCGAGTCTGGCAGCTTCCAGGAGGGGGAGAGACATCAGTGTTAGCTTTTAGATTTACAAGTGTGGATGACCAGGCCTCAGAATGAATGGCGTGGAGGGGAGGTACCTTCTGCGTGGGCAGCAGCAGGGACAGCCCTGTCCAGAGGCTGGCACAGTACAGCAGGAGGGCTGAGCCCAGGTGAGCCGCTAGCCGGTACTGGCTCACACGTGGCACATCGTAGGACTCTGGTTTATCCTCCAAGCCACTCTTCACCATGTACCACCCCAGCAGGCCCTGGATGTCGGCGAACACCACGATCAGTGGGACCCTCCTGTCTGACAGGAGCAGGTGTGTCACACCCTGTCAGGCCACTTCATTGCTAGTTAAGTGGAATAGCCTCTCTCTCTGTCCAGTGTTAAAGCCCAGTGAGCAGCTATTTAAATTAACTAACACCGTTTGCCAACAATGCACAAGCACAGAGCAGCTCTGCTTCACTGGAGGTCAGGCCCAGCCACTGCCCCCACCACGCTAACAGGACGCACAGCCATACCTGGAACGTGACCAGACCGGAGAGGCCCAGCACGCAGCCCTTCATAGAGCGTGTGAAGTAGCCCCTCTTCCAGAAATACACCATGGGCAGGATGTAGGCCAGCCCCACCAGGCGGCCCCACATCCGATGTCCCCACTCCATGTAGAAGATAGCCTTGAACTCTGATAGGGTCATGTCATGGTTCAGTCTGCACAAAGACAAGGACCAGCTGACCACCCTCTCTGTGTACTTACTCCATGTAGACCATAGCTTTGCTGTTATCCATGCACAGGTGTAATGAGTACAGAGTTGTGAGTTAAGAGAGGATATTTTTCACATTCTCCACTCACATTTTAAACTCTGGGTACTGCTGGTACTTCTGGAACTCTGCCTCCCACTCAGCATCTGTCTGTGGGGGCTTCATCTCTTTGACCAAGTGCCAGTCCACCATGGACAGACCTGATTCGGTCAGCCTGGTGACAGAAGCACGCACAAGCAGATTTGTTCAATGACACATCCCTACATCAGTCAGCACCGTAAAACACGAGTTGATAAACAGTGGTACTAAACACGGGGAATGTAGATGGGAAAATTCAAAACTAACCTGGTGACTCCACCAAGGACCACGGCTCCAACCACTAGGCCGCTGCAACCCACCAGCCATCTCCCGACAATGCGATTAGTGGCTGCGTTGGGCACGGGAGCAGCCGTTGGCAGAACCTGGGCTGTCACAGAGGAGCGTCCCCTTGGAAGAAGACGCTGCCAAAACAGAACCAGCATCAGCCAATCGCAGCGTATATAGTCCAAGTTCGATAATATAACATGGGCTGACACCAGAGACGCAACTATGTCAGTCAACGAAACAGTGGTTTTGGAATTAAATCAATGCGTCTTAGCGCGGAAAAAGAATGGGATCTGTTGAGAGCTAGTGTTGTATATTTAGCAACGGTAGCATCCTCAGAGTCGATATACAGAAATTTCAAATAAAGCAGACATATACAGAATTATACGTATTTACCTGTAGCGGTACACCCTTCAAGGTAGGTCGGCAACATTGACGTGACACAACCGTTCGCAAAAATGGAAGAAGCATGCTGAGAACCTGCTAATAGTAACGAATCATAGGACAAACATGTTTCAGACCAAATTCAGAGCAGCATGGACTGGCTTCCGCTGCACGTCGCCGCGTAACCTCGCCCCCAACAGCCACGCTTCCGCTGAGCGTCGCCGCGTAACCCCGCCCCCTGAACGCCGACCTGAAGGTGCCCGTTGAAATCCCTGTAAAAGGATCTGATACCTATTTAGGAATTAACATTACAGAAGATGTGAAGTTCATTTTCAACCTCTCATTGAAAATACGAAAAATATATAAAAATCAGTAGACATATTAACTTTGTATGGAAAAACAAAATCCATTACATTAAAAAAATCCGCTGTTATGAATAGCTATAAAGGTGGTCTTAATTTTCTAGCTTTTGATAGTCTGAACCTTTAAAATCAATTGAATAAAGCAGTTTATAACTAATCATACCTCCATTTGGAGCCATATCCCTGCTTACATTTTCTCTGAAGTTGCATGGTGGCTTAAAATTCTTGTTACTTCCTCTTAAACTTTTGCAGTTCTATAAACAGCTGTTGTTGTCTTGTTCTTTAATTTACAAACACAATTTTTCTTATAGTGATTACTTTATTTGGAGTAACCACATGTTGACTTTCAAAAACAAAGCGCTGTTTTATCTCCAATGGTTTAATGATATTCTCAATGTCAACTTTTCAGTTCAGATAGTTCTTTAATGCACTGCAACGAGTTTCTATCCACTTTTAAACTTTCTTATTTACAAAAAGAATTTAAAATTGTTAGAGATGCAATTATACATATGGGCGGCCAGTCAACACAAGTATGTCGGCGCTACGTCGCTGTTTTTTGAAAGGTCGATATCTAATAGCCTTTCAGTCGCTTGCACATTGGCACTACGTAGAGGTGTCAAAACCGCTCCATCTATGCGATGAAATCGTATTGAAGGCCAACAGGGCCAAAACGTCTTAAAACTTTATGCCTAAAGACGTCAAATATTAACGGGCAGAGACGTCAAATTTGCAAGCCTTTAGATGCACAAATTTAACATGTGGATTTTATACACCTTCAGATGTCAAAACAGGTGGGATTTTGCAAGGTGTGGTGACGTCAACAAGACGACCCTTTCTAAATAAAAGCACCACCCCTAGTTGAGTATTTCCCTCTTTTTAAATTATCCATTCATTATCCATTCATACATGTACAGTACACTGAACATTAAAAATATGGACTTGCTGCATTTTTTTGCACCAGCCTCAAGTACTTTTGTCCATTAGACAAACAATTGCGCATACTTGTAACTTACTGGACTACATTCAACATATTTATTGCTTTTAAGTTTATCCTTATGTTCGTCTCTTACATTCCTCACTTTTGCGTTCGTACATTTCCGTCTGGTGTCGAGAACACCCGAACTGCCTAATACCCGTCTCTAACTCGCTGACTCCAAAATACCCGAGAGCCTGTTTGATGAATGAATCAAATTTACGGGTTTTCGGACGCTCGGGAGGTGAATCGCAGAAACGGTTCGCGAACCAAACCCAAGGGCCCTCACGGCGTTTACAATACAGTTACGCTGTTAAAACGAATAAAATAAAAGCAGCTCTTCATCGTTCATCACAACAGTAAATTATTGAATTTCTGTATAACAAAACTATATATGTCTTTCCTCAAAGAACAATGAGAGAGAATTATGCAAGTTTACTTATGCTTATTGTATGGGTATGTGTGATTGTATTGGTAATATTGCAGTTGTTGCTAACTGTGATGTCGTCGTTGATACTCATGCACATGAATTTGGTTTAGGTAAAGAAAATAAGAACTATATATACACATATATTATTCAGCATCGACACCCTTTCTGCTGTTTATATATTGCTTTTTTATTGTGAATAGTCAAGCTGAACATTTTTGTTGAACACCAGCGCTGTCTTTGTCAAACAACGTAACCTTGAAACGGATTAGGAGAAGATGGTGGTGCAGAGGGCAATGCTGTCATTCGACAACCAGAGGGTTGCCGGTTCGCGCCCCGCCTTTCATCAAAGTGTCCTTGAGCAAGACGCTGAACCCCAAATTGCTCCCGGTGTGCAGGTTGGCGCCATGCCTCCACCACCGGTGTGTGGATGGGTGATGAATGTGAGGCATAAATTGTAAAGCACTTTGAGTACTCAGAAGAGTAGAAAAGCGCTATATAAATGCAGTCCATTTACCATTCATTATCCAATCCCACGATTCGTTAAGTCATATGGTCAGTCATAGAATCGATTCATTATCAGGGATAGTTCGAAAGAATGAAATCAGTTAACAGTGCCAAACTTCCCATCAGTATACGCCACACCTGATAATTCACATGCCAAGAAGCGATAAAGCTCGCGAGACGAGGCGCAGGCCAATAGCTTTGCTTAGACAACTGCCTTGACCTAGCAACCTATCAGCTAATCAGAAAATAGTGCCAGGTCAAGTATGATAGTTATTTTCAGTTGTAGGCGCGCGCTGTTCTTGTTCGCTCTGAAGCCGTCCATGGTTCCCTGACAAACTGTAGCAGGACACGCACCGGGTAATCGTTTGTTATACATTTCCCATTAGGAGTCAAAGTACTTAAATTGTAGCCGCTATCTCTGTCGGGTGTGGCGTGTGAAATTATTGAAATGCTTGTGCCCATTGTATCGTCACTCAAAACCTCTTTAAAATAAGTTTAAGCAGTATTATGCGATAGGATCAAAATTAGACGCGCGAAGAACGTATTTGTAAAATATGACCTGTCTAACATTCACAACATCCCCAACGCCTCTGCCTAATGCTCTGCATGAAACGTTACGTAGCGGAGGAAAATCGAACGCCCGCCATTATATTGTGAAGACGTTACCTGGCGGACCAAAATCAGACGCCCGCCGAATGAAACGTTACTTTGAGCTCTGGCGGACCGAAATTGGACAGATTTGGCCAAATCAAATCTATGGTTTTACAAAAATGTATTCATATATACATTTCAATACATAAAAAGGCATTTGACCACAAATGAGCCCCTTAAACAGTGGTTTGTCTCAAATACGATCGAGCCCATATCTCTGTCAACGCGGCATTAACATCCGCTACAAACGCTCATATCGTGAGAGAGAGTGACTACTGCTGTTTAAGCGGCTCTGTCGCAAAATGTCACTAAACAGACAGAACATGTGGGAAACGAATTAATTAAGCGATTATAAAATGGCATTAACATTGTTAACGTAGTAACTCACGGAAATGTGAGACCTGTACTGTGGGGTGCGTGTAAACACGTTCTTGCACTCGTTTGCGAGTTCTGTCCATTTGTTTTCGTCCGTTTCCCCATAGCCTAACATGGGCAGCCGCCCGACTTCATAAATCCTTCAAATTTGACGTGATTCGAGGACGGATATCTGTAACAGCTATGACTCGCAATCGTCCTTTCATCCATTCCTTTTCTATGGCTTGTTTTCCCCATTTAGAGGCCACCTGCTGAACAGATATCTGTCTCTTTCAATCCGCACTCTTTTGCTTGCAATCCGCACTCGTTTATTCCCCATTCATGTCAATACATTTTAATATGACTTTCTACTGGACCAATTTTCACTACAAAACGTGAGGAATCACAGCATTTTCTTGCAGAAATGCATCTGTAGTTCATATGTATGTATAAACAAAAGACACAAATTGAGTTTGATTTGTTGCATGCTTCACCAAATCTGACCCATTTCATGTAAAAGTATAATAGGGATGCTGAAAGTGGTTCAATAGAACTGCAATAGGTAGCTTCTTTTTTAAGGATATTGCAATTTTTCTATTTTTTATGTATTTATTTTGTCTCTTTTATGTTAGACTGTGAAGTTCTCTACATATTGATACATTTTCAGGTGAAAATGAGTACTGAGAAGGTAAGTTATCTTTTTATTTATTTACAAAAGTTATTTTGAAAGGCAAAGCTATTAAAATATTACAGTTTATTAAGTTTTTATTATGAATTAATTACTACTATAACTAAACTTTCAGCTTAAGTGGTAGTAGTGGTAGTGTTATTTTTTTTCCAGAGACAAATATTCAGGTCTGTTTCTTTCAAAACCACACAAAAGAAAGGACAGTATAATCGGATTTGGGCAAGAATATCTCAATCACATAAATAAGCCACTTTAAGCACACTACAGATGGAAGAGATGACTTTGGTGATTGGAAGCAACCATGATGTTTATGGTAAACTTGTCAAGAACAGCTGGATTCATTGCAGGACATGCTTACTGCAAATTCTGACAGTTGTACCTTAGAAATTGCTTCTTGTGATTTTCCTTCTCAAGATCAAGTTCATAATGCTGCAGATGTGAGCAATTCAGAACATTTTTACGTCAGGTGACGTGTGTGTGTCTTGCAAATACTGTAGCTAAAGCCCATCCTGAATCAAACAACCTCACCATGGATAATTCAATTGCAGTGGCACTAAAGCACTGTCCACGCCATGGATCTCGGAAGGTATGGTAATGTTTTTATATTTGTAGTGGTCTAGTAGTTAGGACGCTCACCTCTGGACCAAGAGGTTATGGGTTTGAGTCCCATGTCTGGCATTAGCATCATTGGGTCCCTGAGTACGAGCCTTACGCCCAACTTGCCTCAGGGAGACTGTCCCTGAATTTAGAAAATGGAAGTCTCACGTCTGGCACTACTGTTTTTGTGAACCTCACCTTCTTATGTTCCCTGTATTTTTGTCAAAGGCTCATGCAGTTGCCTCTCAGAAAAATTGGTCATGTCCAGTCCAAGTACATCTGTTCAGTCCCACAAGGCTGTTGCTTACTATTACTTACTAATACAACTGACACATCTCTTATTATTGTAACTTTCAAACATCCATCCATCTTCTTCCGCTTATCCGAGGTCGGGTCGCGGGGGCAGCAGTCTCAGCAGGGAAACCCAGACTTCCC
>JABFDZ020000066.1:13443209-13461213 GCA_019775955.2 Pollimyrus isidori | reverse complement strand
TTTAGCCCAGACTACCTTAAATCTGACAATTTATCCAGCTAAGCAAGAAATCCTGCTTCCTGAAACAGGCCCCAGGTCTTTTTCATGTAAAGAGTCTTATTCCACAACAGTTTGTTGATTTCTTTACATACATTCCTGTCAAGATGTAAAGACTAGATAGGTTAGGTGCAAGATAGGTTAAACGTGAGATTCCTTCTGCCTTCGAAACTAGGACCTATACCCTTTAATGACAGGTCCATCAATAGCAACTGATTCAGTTTTTTGAATACCAGGATTAAAGTTTAAGTAACTTCTATATTTGTTTTTAGTGACAGTAACTCCTAAATAAACAATATCTGTCATAACTGGGATTTTACAATAATAACATTCAGAACAGTCTTCCATAGCCATAAGTTCACATTTAGTCAAATTAAAAGATTCTCCAGAAACTTTGAGAATTCATCTATGACTGAAATCGCTAGAGGAATTGACTTTTCATCTTGTTAAAAATAGCAGTATCGGCTAATTCGGTTATACTTAATTATCTGCCCAATCTTGACAGGCTCATATGGTAATTAAGCAACAACAGGCTTTTACAACCTGGGACAGATCGGCCAGCAACATGGCGGCTTTCCGAGTGCGCGCGCATGCGTGGAACCGATCGCGCAGCCGGCACGCATCGGGCATCTACACTCAGCACAACACAGCTGCCTCACTTCCGACTGCCACGTCACTAGCAATCGCCGACTGTTACATTTTCACTTTAGTATTGTGCTATACATTTCAACGCTCAAATAACGTTGTTGTGGTGTGTGACAATATAAGAAATTAAAAAGAGTTTTAAAACACTGAACAAGACAACCACGGCCCTTCACCCCTCAGTCCCGTGGCGCCAGAGCGCGTCTGGACGATTGCCTGTGTGCTGCAGGTGGGTGAGACTCATCATGCTTAGCAGTCCGGCGTGCATGGGATGCAGGAAAGCCGTGTGGAGATCTCCATCATGAACATCACATTCGCCTCGTCCCAGTGGGCAAAACCGTGCGATAAACGCCGGAATGCTTAACAGACTGATATATAATATGCACTGCTCCACATTGTATCAATCGATAACAAATTGCCATCAATACAATTTATGCACTTTTAAATCTAATTTGTCTTGAGGATAAAAGTTTCTAAAAACGACATGAACTGGCTCTTGCACATTGCAAATCAGATTAGTATGGTTGCACGCATGTTTTGTGTGTAGCTGCTATCGGGCGCAAGAAAACCCGGAACTAATAAGAGAAGTTAAAGTTTCCTCAGCAAACGGCGAACTGCGGTAGCAGTTGGCTCGAGATCATGTCAGTGAGGTTAAAGGTTGTTAAATATAAGACAAGAAAGTTCTCAGGTAATCCATTAAGGCAATTTCTATATTTCTTGGCGTTTTAAAAGTACTGAAGTAAAATAAAGCTGTCGGGGTTAACAGCGCAGTTTTTCTTGGTGAGGTTGTCAAGTCTGAGTGGGAAATGTGTGCATGCCCATACCAAGCGTTGTCTAACGGGGAATAGCCGGAATGGTCCGGTTAGCTTGGCACATGTGCGTCGTTAAGGCGTCTTTTCTCATGCATGATCTGCTCTTTCACGTGCAGGATGTCGGACGGGTTTCTGATGGAAGTCTGTGTGGATTCGGTTGAATCTGCCATTAACGCAGAGAGGGGAGGTATGGTTATTTCTCTTACTTGTAGGCAGAAATACTTGGAGCGTTTCGACACTGCAGAAGCCCATGGATTCTTGCATTTAAACCAAAGGCACTTTTGTGTTCTATACGTCATATAAAGCTAAATCTACAACATATTCTTAGTTGTTTCTTTAATGTTTTTATCCAAAGTCACCTATAGTTTTTGACCATATATAAAACATTTAACTGGCGCCTTTCAGGGGGACTAGCCCTCCACAATTTCTCGGATTTAAGATGATAGTTTCTCAAGCTCATCGTTGATCTATTAAACACTTGTTTTTCCCCTTTCCCTGCAGCACTGTGTGTTTGTACAATGAGCATGAATGAGAATAAAGTATACAGATAAAGCTTTAGTTTGTGAGGTCCCAAGACCAACTCAGTTGTTTAGTGTTTAGAGTGCAGCTTAACAGCTAATTTTTTCAAGACAAAGATTTGTGGAACATTTTAAAATTATTTGTCTTTTTACTGTAATATTAAGTAAGTAAACAAGCATATTTCACTGTTCTTTCTATTTGGAATGGGGTGTTTATGTGTACTTCAATATGTGTACTTCACCATACTTGTCTTCTCATTTTACGTCATATTCTAGTGCCAAAGAGCAGTTCTAATAGTAAGAGCAGAAGTACAGAGGACAGTTAATAAAAAATCCAGATTGAATTATTGCCTCACCCCAAATACCATAGATGCATTATTTGCATCCTCACCAAATAAGAACAATTCCATTTTTCATTGCCTCAACTTCATTCTTGGGAGAAAAGTTTGGAAGATCACATTTGTTATAACCACAAGTACGATCTGTGTTTTTCGTGTTAAGAAACAGCTATGGTGAGTTGAATATGCTGGTCTCCCCTATCCAGTGAGGATAGCTTTGATTGGACGGTGAATCTCCACACTGTCCAATGAAGACTGCTTTGATTGGATGGTGAATGCCTACAATGTTCAGTGAGGACAGCAGTGATTTGTCTGTGAATGTCCTGTCTGTAGGTGCAGGTCGTCTTGAACTTTGTTCCAGTCTGCTGGAGGGAGGAATCACCCCCAGCATCGGTGAGATGTTCACCGGAGTGTGCTGGCAAATGGGCATGCAATTACCATTTAATTTTAATCACTACTAAAGGTAACACACAAATGTAGTTGTATATCTTAGCACAATGTACATTATGCAGTATCTATAATATGTTCGCAATAAACATTTATTTTTGTGTTGTCTAAGCTGATATGTCACCCTCACTAATGTGAGGAAGAGCTAATGTGTGTTATTGGTTCTGCCCTGATATCCAAATCCCAGGCCTTTTGCGAGTGGTGAAGCAGTTTGTTCACATCCCTGTCTACTCTATGATCCGACCCCGTGGGGGAGACTTCCTGTACTCAGACCGCGAGGTGGAGGTGATGAAGGTGGACATCGAACTTATGAAGAGCAATGGGGCAGATGGCCTGGTGCTGGGCGTCCTGACAGAGGACGGGCGCATTGATACAGAGCTGTGTGTGGAGCTGCTGTGTAAGTCTCTGGGATCAGGCTGCATACTGTGTCATGAGCGGGCAAGCAGCCACAGTTACTATTTTATGTGAAGCTTGTACCGTTTCTCTGAATCACTGACCTGAGGAATTCAGCTTTGCTGTATCACGTTCCTCACCCAGTCTATTTATTTTTCAGTGAAGTTCCATCTTATGGTGTGTTGGAGTGATTAACACAGCTGTTCCTTTTTCCAGCCGTCTGTCGCCCGTTACCGGTCACTTTTCACAGGGGTAAATATCAGCATCTTACCTTCTTACTACAAATGATAATTTCCACAGTTTGGGTTCACTTTTGTACTTGTAGTAGTTTTACTTGCACAAAAATGTTCTGAGGGCAGAAGGAAAAATTGGTTAAAATTGGAAGTGGGGTTACTGGCTTATCGGGGTAACTTGTCAGATTTAAGGTAGTCTGGGCAAAATGTAATGAACAAAATCTGACAAATTACCCCGATAAGCCAGTAACCCCGCTTTGTAGTACAGGCCACTGATTGCTTGGTCCTGCCTCCTCTAGTTGCTTGGATCCAGTCTCTGGACCAATCATTTTTCCTTTTGCCCTCAGAACATTTTTGTGTAAGTAAAACTTCAATGAGCCACTTGTGCATACATCGATATTGTCAGATTATTCTATCTAGAAAACAGTTACCCCTAGACAGAGAGAAACTGATCTCAGATCTGTTCAAACTGTACCCTCCAGCTTTTGACATGGTCCGTGACCCTGTGGTGGCCCTGGAGACCCTCATCTCGCTGGGCTTCGAGCGAGTGCTGACAAGCGGGTGTGACATCTCCGCTCTCGAGGGGCTTCCCCTTATCAAGCGGATGGTGGAGCAGGTGATGGGGGTCTGCTTGGGGGGCGGGGTTTGTGGCCTGCCCCTCTAATGGCACTTTTTCATTGCAAAAAGAAATGCAAAGAGCAGTACCGCAAAGTGATGGTTTTCCATTGTAAATTATGTGAGCTGCACCTGACTTGTACCTGTGCTGGTAGGGCCCCACTTGCTGGCAGGGCCAAAAGCATGAGTAAACCCAGCTGGCTGCATCACGACCATCCAACTAAAATGCATGGAGATAGCATTCCTGAAAACTCTGGAACTTGAAATTTTCCAACACCTTTACAGAGTCAACCATTCTGTAGTGGAAAAACAAAGTGAGCTGGAATCGTGCTGAACCTTGTCTCTCTTCGCGGTACAGGTCAGGTGTACAGTTTGGTTCCTGTATGCCAGTGGAAAAGTGCCAGAAGTGCTTAGCATGTGACTTAGACTAACATGCGCGAGTGTGTGTATCTAGCAGAGCAGTGTTTCTCAGCTCAGTCCTCAGGAATCTCTAGATATTACAGAGATATTATTTTTGCTTGCTCCTGGTGCTTAACATGTGTGCATCAGGTATTTGGTGTTTTTGATTGGCTGGGAGGGACTGGGTTGAAACTGGAGCAGGAAATGCAGCTTCTGATGTTAACTTAATCGAAAACACAGTTAATCATTGGTCGCACCTGCACTCGCTGTCATCCTGTTCTGGGTCTCATCACAGTTCTTGTGAGGATAGCCACCACTCTGCCAGATGGACATAAGCCAGATTTACCAGCCTTCTCTCTCAGCAGATGTTAACTCGGATTCATTCTTCTTGCATTGACAGGCTAAGGGCAGAATAGCCATCATGCCCGGTGAGTACAGCCTATGCATTCCGTGCACATCACTCCAACACGACACAGATGCCGTGCTAAGAATGAAAAGAATGGAACAGCTGGTCATTCCCTTTGACACACAGCCGTTCACGGAAACTGCTTGCTGTCTAGATCTGGACATACCTTAGGCAGAATGTGTAGATGGATCTGCCGATCCTCTGTGTGCTTGTACTAGGAGGTGGTATCAGTGAACGGAACCTGCAGAGGATTCTGGAAGGTTCCGGGGCCCAGGAGTTCCACTGCTCTGCGCGCTGCAACAGGGATTCAAGCATGAAGTTCAGGTGATCTATCCAGCTGTGTCTGACCCGGCTTGATTGCGGTTGTTTTTTGTGTGTGATGCCCCAGCAGTGCTGTGCTTCGTGGTCGATACTTTTGGGTTCATCAGTTCCAACCCCCCCTCCCCCCGTAGGAACCCCCACGTGTCCATGGGCGCCTCGCTCTCTGCTCCAGAGTACGGTCTGAAGGTGGCCGACGTTGCCAAAGTGCGAGCTCTGAACGCCATTGCCAAGAACACCCTGTAGGATCCCAGCACCCTAGAGTGTCATCTGGGGCAGCGTGAAATGGCGTCTGTCCTACCAGCGTGCACTGGTCTGGGCCGTTGTCCGCCTGAGCCCAGCGCAAACGCGGTGTTTGAAAAGTCTGGCAAACTGCAAACAACCATCACTCTAATTTCCTGTTTACCTGACGACCGCACTTTGGTGGATGTCAACGTAGGTTAAAAATTGAGAGGTGTGAGTTCCTGCTGAATTTAATCCCGACGACTGAAGTGATTTACTGCCAGAGGCTGTGATTTAATGTGATCGTTGCACGCTTGGGGGTCATTTCAGACCCCACGCTTCCAGAAACAGGGGTCTTGACGCTCAGAGCCCTGTCATAGCACCATGCTTGATCAGGTGAGCTCCTCTGGATGGCCCATCTGCCATTTCTGGTTTGTTATTAGTGATCATGTCACACTATGTCTGTTTCAGAAGTGCAAGATCCCACTTGTCTTTTTACAGCTTTTCATCTGTCGTTCTCCTCAGCGTGTTCAGTCTCTTTCCGATTCATATGTTGCTCGTTGCTCAACATTAGTACCACTATATTTTTCTGAGATTTTTATGTCATCTTGATTTGTAGCCCATTAAAAAATTAGACTGTGACTTCTGAGGTGTATCATTGAATTTCATGATGCCATTGAAGCCGAACCTATTGCAATTATCTGATGATTTTAAGTTTTTAAACCAGGATTTGCAGATTTAACAAAGCCTGAATTATGCTTCTCTGTAAGCTTTTGTTGCTTCTTTCTCTGCTTGGCTCTTGCTGGATCATTCGTGCTTCCTTGGCATTGTCCTGGTGCATGGGTCTATTTTATTTATGTCATCCCCTTTATCCCCTTATCTTGCTCCACCGTCCCTCTGCCTTTCATTCCTGACAGCTTATGGTGCCCCCCACTCCCACCATAAAGCCCCCTTAAAACCGCTCACGTTCCCAGTATCTACCATGATGTATGTAGAAATGTGATGTTATCGGGCTGGCAGCAATTATTAACCAGATACACAGCCACTAGGTGGAGGGTGAGGCACATGAGGCTGGACTTTGGGACTCTGGAT
Organism: Pollimyrus isidori; assembly: GCA_019775955.2. Taxonomy (NCBI): domain Eukaryota; kingdom Metazoa; phylum Chordata; class Actinopteri; order Osteoglossiformes; family Mormyridae; genus Pollimyrus; species Pollimyrus isidori. The sequence continues at coordinate 13,454,742 of JABFDZ020000066.1, read as the reverse complement.
GACAGAATAAAGCTTCCTCTACCATCTGGCTGTTATCCATGCTACACATTTTTTGACGCTTGTTATATGGTTTCCATTGACTGAACTCAATAAAGCTTTTTCTCCTCTTTTGGATGTATGTTGGTCATTTGGATGGATTCATACGGGTTACATACTACACGTCGAGCTCTCTGCTAATCCCTCATGGGTCAGTGGTGATGGATCTGTCAGGTCCCTGCGGTGCTCATTCACTTCACCGTCCCTTATTCCTTGTATCAGGTTGGCTTTCCCTTGTTTTCACCCCCTTTACACACCCTGAAGCCCGTCCCAACTGATACTTTATTTTTAACAGTTCCCTCATATCTATTGTACCCCTTCAGCTTCAGTAGGCCTTTATTAGCTCCTGTCCCAAACGCCGCACCTTTTCCTGCCTCCTATCCCTGTCCCAGCCGCTGTGATCTATAGCTCTCTACTACATCCTGCTCACCTTGCTGGCGGATTGGGGGGGGGGGGGGGCTGCCCATTGGCCGTGTGCCAGGGAACCATGTGACGGGGGACGGTGCAGGCAGCTCGAGGCGATGGCCCTCTCCCCTGTGTTACATTCTTCTGTGGGGTAGCATCCAAATAATGACTCACTTGTTTTGTTAAGTGATGCAATGTGTATGATTTTGTTAGCAAAACATTACCACTGTATTACTCATAATCATCAGTATAACTGGGCTGTTATCTCATTTAGTTGACTTTGATCTTATGCACTGGGCTGCGGGCTTATGCTGGCTAGTTTGCAGTGGGTATAGAGAAAAATCATCTCCAGTCAAAAAAAACAAATCACACTGTATGTCTAGCTTTATTTACTCAGTGCAACTGATAATATTCAAGTGATTGAAAAACTAGCACCAGTACAGAAAAAATAAATAAATAAATTGGTACAGTAAGTGTTCGGTGGGGATCGATCTGTCTATCCAAATTAGATGGAAGAGTGAAGAGGAAACTGGTCAGAGAGGCTGCCAAGAGGCCAATGGCAACTCTGAAGACATTACAGGACTTTATGGGAAAGAATGGTTATTATGTGCATGTGACTACAGGTGCTCCACGAATGTGGCCTGTATGGCAGGGTTGCAAAAAAAGGCACTCCTCAAGAAAGGCCACGTTAAGTCTCGTTTGAGCTTTGTCAAAACACATCTTGAAGATTCTGAGGGCAAAGGGAAAGAGGCACTATGGTCAGACGAGACCAAAACTGAACTCTTTGGCCTCAATGCCGAACAGTGCATCTGGTGGTAATCCAGTACAGCTCACCATCCAAAGAACACCATGGCCGCAGGTGGGTAAGGGGGGGGGGCAGAATCCTGCTGCTGTGGGGGTGTTTCTCTGCAGCTCTGGAGACTGGAGCACTTGTCAGGAGAGAAGAAAAAATGGAGAGGGCAAAATATAATCAAATTCTTCAGGTAAACCTGCTTCCCTCTACCAGAAAGTTGATGTTTCACCTTTGAACATGACAATGACCTGAAGAACACCGGCAAATTTACCATAGATAGGCAGTAGAGTCAGAACTCAGCACCAGCGGGCACCACCCAATCGGTTTGGAGTTGGACCAGTTCTGTGAGGAAGATTGGGTATATTCTGCTCCGTCTAGGTGTGCTAAGTTGGTAAATAAGTATCTGAAAAGACTCAAGGGTGTAATTAAAGCAAAATGAGCTCCAAAAGCGGGGGTGATCCTTTATCAATCTCAACTATTCATGTTTTTAATTTTTTATTACTTTTTTAGGACTGATGCTGATTTTTTCTTTCGCTTGTCACTTAGGAACCCAGTTACTTTTGAAGTATAAATCATGAACAAATACTGTATAGTGGCTACTTGAGGTAAAAGATGTGTCATGATTCATTAATGAAGAATAAACATCAGTATTTGAGTTGTGTTATTCATTACTTTTCCCTTCAGTATTTCACAAAGGTGTTTACAGAATTAACAGGTACAATGGGGAAAGTAAGTATTGAATGTCAACATTTTTTTCACTAAATATATTTTTGATGAGGAAATTTTCACCAGACATTGGTATTAATTCAACATTGAAATCCATAAATAAAGTTATGTGTAATAATGTGGAATGACCCAGGTGATTCCACCCCCAAACGTCACTGTTGGTGCCACTGGTGATGCACATTGCCATTTCTCCTCTAAACACTGTGTGTAGTATGACAGCCAAAAAGTTTTTTGGTCTTGTTTGACCAGACAACATTCTCCTAGTATTTTGTAGGCTTTTCCAAATGTCTTGTAGCAAGGTTTAGATGAGCTTCAGCATGCCATTTCTTCAGTGATGGAGTCTTGCAGGGGGAGCACACATAGAGACTGTGCTTGTTCTTTGTAACAAGTGTACCTGCCATCTCCAAGTCTTTCTGGAGCACTTTCATTAGTGGTCCTTGAAATTTGGGCTGCTCTTCTGACTATCCTTCTGACTCCCTGGTCATAAATCTTGCGAGGAGCTCCTGTGCCTGGCCGGTTGATGGTGGAGTGATGTTCCTTCCACTTGCGGACAATGGCCCCAGTGGTGCTTACTGGATAATTCAGAAGTTTTGAAATATGTCTGTAACCAGTACAAGTACCAAAGAAAGTTTGACATTGGAAGGGGAGGCATACTGGGTCTGTTATGTCTTACTCCTTACGCAAGAAGGGATTGTTTTGCATACCGTGTGTCCTTGTCTCATGGTAGCCTGCATGAGGTTAGTTTCACAGACCCTGAAGACCTTGGAGATAACACCTGCAGGAAGGGATTTTAAGCTGCCCCCACTGGTGCACAAAGAGTTGTAATTATAACGTGGTCGCAGTAGGTCATACGCAATATGCTATGTGGTAGTACAAATGTATAAGTAGTTATTACGTTAATCATATTGTGGCACCAGGCGGGGCGCATGTCCCAGCATGCCCAGCATGCAATTGTAAGTAGCTCTTGTTGTTGTTGTTAATGGTTACATTTCCCTATTGTCACTCCTGTGTTTGCCCGTGTCTGGTGTGTACCCGGTCCAATCCTTTACACTAGAGGTGTCAAAGTCAAGGCCCGCGGGCCACATCCGGCCTGCAAATGAATTATCTATGGCCCCCGGGATGATATTTGATTAGTATTAGAACCGGCCCGCAGGTTTTAATAAACATTGAACCAGTCCGGCCCTCGGCTTGTAGCAAATTTATTTTTTTGGCCCTCTAATGTATTTGACTTTGACATCCCTGCTTTACACGTATTTAGCTTGTGTAAATCTCCCACTGTGTGTGCATCTTACAGTTCGGCTTCTGACAGCTCTGTATTTGGTTCCATGCTCATTGGGTTCCTGTTGTAGTCCCTTCAAGGACTGATAATAAAGAGCATGTTTTCCTCGGCAAGCAAGTCCCCTTGTCTCTGCGATGCCTCGGTCCGTCCGGCGCCACAATATGTTAACCATGTATGTACAGTGAATCAAAGTCTATATCCGTATCTCAAGTAGGAGTCTAGTAGTCGAGACATGTTTTGGAAAATTGAGCAAAATAGGTGGATGTACCCTGCTACCAAGGTGAACCAATAGAGCAGGAGAATTGTGTTTTTTTATATGTTTCAGCTTGGATTGTTGGCGTTTTGTGACCAATCGGGACTTAGAAGTCCTTACAGGGAATTGGGAGTTATGGTTTATCAACTGATGGCTCTTTGTGCATGGGGTACTTGGCACCTGGTGCCAGAGTGTGATGGAACGCTTTGCTGGATTGCTGGAATATAAGACATAACTTTGCTCACCAACTGAGAGGTCCAGAGTTTTATTCTAAGTGGCTTAACTAGAGTTATTAGCGAGGTTGATTTATAATTTTTCTTCCACACCAATGTCTGGGGAAAATTTCATAGGAATAACTTAATTGGAAATATATTTGCTGAAATCATTGATATGTTCAATACTTATTTCCCCCAAATATAGCAATTGCTTGAGATAAAAGATGTGTCATGATTCATTAATGATGAACAAATATAAAATCATGAAACTAACCTGGGCCGGTATGCATAAAACTTCCTAGGAATGGTCTTAAGAAAGGTTGTACACTTGGACTTGAGTAAAAAAAACTTAGCAAAAAGTAGGACCTAAGAACATTGTATAAAACTGATAAAAATAACTTTCAGCAAAGTCTAAGCTCAATTCCTAAGTGGAGCCAAAAATTAAGTATCGTAAAATGAAGACTACAAATAAAATCCCGCCCCAAATACTGAGTTCAACCAATAGAGGAGCTGCGCGGTGAATATATTAGTGACATTAAACCGTTAATGTACAGCTTTATACAACATACCTTTCTCTGATCATATCTTTAATTGGTTGTATGAAAATATACCGACCACACCCACCAATCAATTTCCACTCAGACATTAGATTCTAAAAGAAAACCAAACTGGACGACAAACAGTTGGTGCTTAAATGGAAGGAGGTAGTGCGAGTAAAGTTTGTCCTAGCTGTTACAAGCACGAACAAAAAAAAGCTTAGGAGGCTATTGCAAGCCCCGTAAACGCTGCGTCACCTCGGACGAGGCGTTCAGCAGAGGAATGTGAAAAAGGTGGTATAATGTTTTATCGACCTCGCGAAAGGAAATCACAGTTTATAATAAGGCAAGCAAGAAAGCTACTGGTTTGTGTCATTACTATTGCCTATTGACCCTCGCTATAATAGATGATGACGATAATAGTAATAATAATAATAATTATTATTATTATATTTTTGCAGTTGCCAAAAACGCAGCATCATTATTACCTTCAGTTCAACTGTAAGTGGATTTTTAGGTGACGTAGGAGATTGTATCCGGTTCCTAATTAGGTTGGTAACAAAAAGAATACCCTTGTGACTGACCCTGTACCTTTTTATCAATTCATTATTGTTGTGCGTCGTCCTTTCTTTCACGGAAAGTGTGCGGTCTTCGTCTTAGTGCGCGTAGTGCTGCTGCCATCGTGCAACTCCTAACTGGCTTAGGAGTCCTCTCCAGCTCTCTTAAATAATTTAGGAGTTATGACATACTCTATACACTTGAGAATGTTTATGCATGCCACTTATTCTTAATCTTGGAGCAGGAGCAAAATCACGTCACTCTTAGAATTGTGACGCATTTAAGAGTGACATTTTACTCTGAGAAGGTTTATAGTTTTGTAGTTAATTAATACATGTGTAATAACATTATACTACATTATTTGTGCCCCTTCAAATAAAGTGTTAGTGCATTGAATAAATAATGCCAGACAAATTCAGTTCTTTTGTGTTTTCATTTCAGGCTGTAAAGCAAAAAAAACATGATTTTTTTTGACAAGGAGTAATGCTTACGATACCCACTGTATACTGGTGTCTTGATGAAATCTGGTTTAACAATGGGGGTATATTGTAATTTAATATTATTGTTCTGTTGTTGATCATTGGGCGGGGTATTCGCTGTGTTTTGTGCTGAAGTGTTACACCATCGGGTTCAGGGGCTCAAATTTTGCCTGCTTGTGTGTGGATTTTGTATTTTCCCAGTGTCTGCATAGGTGTCCCCTGAGCTCATCTACACCTATATTCCTTAGCAGTTTAAAAACATGTGGTCACATCATGATTATTTGAAATATCTATGCTTAATACAGTATGTATAAAACAAAAAAGGAGATGAAATTTACCCAAAATGAATATACCCAAAACAGATCTTGTTGTCTACCTACAGAATGTGTCAAGATGATTATAGGGCTGTAAAAATTAATATGTTAGGTGTGCTATTAATCTAGTAAACACCACGTGGTACCAAAAATCCGGTGTCCGGTCAAATTCTTATGTCCGTCACCTAAAGTCCCAGCGAGTATTGCACATGCATACATATCGCAATTATATCATGTGATATCGTCCGGCCCTAGTGTTCGGTGTCTCAGTGTTTGACCTGTGATAGTGTGGCATCCCATCCAGGGTGCCCCCTGCCCCGGGTTCCCGAGCAAGGCTACAGGCTCACTCTCAATCTTTGCTGAGGGGCCACAGAAAAAGGGAGGGGTGTAACCAGTTCCTTCATCTTAATAATTTAGTGATGCTAGTTAGTAGTCTGTGAAGTGGGTGTTTTTGGTGTGATGTCATTTCTGAAGGGATGCTGGTGGTCAGTGTTTCTCTGTAGTTCACAGCAGGAGATGATGCTTATGTGTATTCAGACCTTGGCTTCTGTTGCTGCTCAGAGCACCAGGGAATGTGGCAGATGAGCAAAGAGAGATGGGGACTGAAGGCCTCTCTGCTGGTCTCCAGTAGGGCAGTGAAGAGTGCTTCCAGTGCTCCCAGTGCTCAGGAGTGGGTTTCCTGAGCCCAGCTCTCCGTGAGACAGACAGATAGGCGTTAGAGCTTTTTGCTGAAGTCTGCTTTGTCCCCAATCTTGTGTCCTTTCCTAGTTTTACTTATACAAAGATTCTGCATTTTCCGCTGCTTTTGTCTAATATTCCTACTTTTGTATGACTTACGCGAATAATCGACTAATACACCACAAACACAAAAGAGGACGCAAAGTTTGCGGCGAGCTGCTTCCCCGACCTCTTCATACGTGGGATTCTCTCCCTCTCTCTCTCCCTCTCACCCTCCCTCTCGCACTCGCTGTCTCCTGCTGGACTTTAGACAGGGGCTGTTAAAAGAAAGGAATAAACAGGGTGGCAGCCGAGAGGGGGACATGCTGCGTCATCGTGATACTGGGGAAGGGAAGGAGCTCGTTATGACGTTATTGAGCGATCGCGACTGAAGAGACCTCCACTATAAGGCAGCGTGCCCCTCCGGCTCCTGATCGGCCCCCTTCTGGACTCCTGGCCCGGCCTCCCCATGTCGGCAGTGCTGGATCGCTACTGTGGCTCTGTGTTCTGGGTGAGCCTTTTACTCCGGTGAAAGCTGACATTATATTTTAACTGATGGGTCACGTTTAATCAGACTGGTCTTTTAGAGGGGCCATCAGCTATGTGTTAAATGATTTCCCCTGCTATATCTACATGAACTGCTTGTCTCAAAATCAAGAATGATGCTAGTTGGCATTATGTTTGTTATAATTATGTCTGTATATAATTATGATTTTTTTGTTTTCCTTAGAGGAATTCCTAACATCTAGCGAGGACAAAACATAGATACCTGTGTTATTAAAATTACAAACTCTATATAGTGTGTAGCTTACAATATAAACAGCTTTATAATTTTGTATTTGATGTCACATGTATGTTGTAGCGGATATATGGTGCCTTCTGTGTGTCCTGGCACAGCTAAGCATACATGTTATGTGTGTATTCTGTGTCCTTCACAATTTTGCTGATAAAAGTAACATATCTAACTGCAGTGAGTCAGGGGTAGCAGGGTGGCAGGTCATCATCCTGGCTGGGGGATGGTATCTTCCGGAATGGGCTCCGTCAGTCGTTTTTATGAGAGTTTCAGTGTGTCTGTAGCTCCTCACTTATTTGAGCAATGCGTGGAATATCACCTGTAGCTGAAAACCTGCTGGTATTTGCAGAAATCTTATAGAGGTTGTACTGCCCCTTTACGGTGTGTGGTGCAGTTAAGTTTAATGAATGATTGGACATCTGCTGCTGCCAGAGTAGATCTGCCTGTGTTTTTATTCACTAAATGGGCTTTTTGGGAGGGGCGTGTCCCTACATGCCCTCAGTTTTCCCTGGTTCTGCTGCAGAACTCCTCCTTCCTGGAGCGCCCAGACCCGGACCTACCAGTGTGTGTGGAGCAGACTGTCCTGGTCTGGCTACCCCTGGGTTTCCTGTGGCTCTGTGCCCCCTGGCACCTCGCCAGGCTCTTCAGAGGAGCCGCCCCTTCATCGGGCTTTTCCTGGCTCTACGTCTGCAAGCAGGTACCGGTACCCAGATGGAGGTGCCTGATTGCAGCAAGCTTACGCAGGGTCTGCTCACCATTCTGCCTCATTCTACCCCGCTGACTCTTCAGGGCTTGGTTGCCCTCTTGTTCCTGACGGCCGTCGCTGGCCTCGCTGTCACTCTGGGGGAGGATTATGGGCCTTCCAGGGACAGAGAGAGTGAGGGGCTCCGGCCCCCCGTGTTCTACACCAACCCCGTCCTGTTTGCCGCCTCATGGGTAAGATGAAGCTGATATATGTTGTATTATTTTCTATGTGCTAACTGCATGTGTGTGTAGGGGGTTTGCAGTTGCCCCTCTGCAGTGCCAACCCGCTTTGCTACCCCTCCCATGAGAGCCTAACTCTGTGCCCCCCCCAGTTGCTGGTGCTGCTGTCCCAGGAGGGTGTGCGCAGGACAGCCGACGCCGTGGACTCGGGGGCGCTCTTCCTCTTCTGGGTCCTGCTGGTGCTCTCTGGAGTCTTCCCCTTCCAGACACTTCTACGCCAAGCGCTGGCACAGGTGTGGGGCCCTCAGGCGACTGTCCCTGAAGCAGGGGGCCACCCTCACTGCTGATCTGAGTAGCTTTCTACACGCACCTTCACTTCATTTGTCTTTTCTTTCATGACTCTTCTCACCCCAAGACTGAGAAGGTCAGCATCGAAGCATCAGTGCTCCTCTCTCACTCTCCCTCTCCCCTCATTCCTCTTCCCCATCCTCCCACTACTATTCACTCTGTACTCCTGTTCCCATTCCTTCTCCCTCTTCTTTTTTCTGTTCCTTCTCTCCTCACTCCTCTCCCCCTCTACTCCAATTCTCTATCTCCCCTCTCTGTCTCTCTCGTCCGACCTCATTCCCATTCTCCCCCCCCTTCTTGTTCTCGTTCGCTCTTTCCTCTCGCTCCTCTTCCCCATCCACGCTCCCTTGTGCCACCTCAGGGCGGGGTCTCGGACCTGCCACGCTTCTGCCTGTTCTACATGTCCTATGGTCTGCAGCTGGTGGCGCTGGTGCTGTCTGCCCTCCCAGACGTCCCGCAGAGGCCCACTGGCACGGAAAAGAAGGTCAGCTTCCGGCTTTAAGGCTGCTGCCTGGCAGCCTCACAGGCTACTGGACATAGGCAACTGTCTGCCACAGGGAGGGCAGGCAGACACATCCCAGTGTGATTTCAGGTGAATGTTCAGCTCACCACGTTCTACCGGCTTCTTCCTCAGAGCCCCGAGGCTTCCGCTTCTTTCCTGAGCCGAATCACGTTTCACTGGTTTAACAGGTGAGGCTTTGGCTGGGTCCCGGGCCGCAGCAGTAAGGGTGGCTTACGGTGTCGTGCGTATGCGATGCCCCCCCCCTGTCCTCTCCTGTCTGTGCAGCATGGTGGTGACGGGCTTTAAACGACCACTGGTACAGGATGATCTGTGGGAGCTCAGCGAGGAAGCCTCCACTCAGAGCATCTGCCGAACGTTCGAAAGGCATATGCAGCGGCATCTGCACAGAGCGGGGGCCAACCTGCGCATGCGGCAGGAGAAAGCGCTGCGGAGGGAAAGGGCTGAGGGAGGCGGCATGGCCAATGGAGTTAGCCAGGATGTGCTGGTCATGGTGGGTGCCTGCTTAGACATGTTCATAAGCTATTCACCTGCACAACACCCAGTGCTCCTACAGGGGGAGATATAGCAGCTAACTTACGAGCAGCTACATTCTTACTCGTGGGAGTTTTAAGGGCAGAACAAAAAACGATTGGTTCAGAGAAATAAACCAGTCAGATTGTAGAGGAGGTGGGTCCAAGCAAGCAACTACTGGAGGTAGGACTAAGACATTTGATTGATTGGCTCTGCCTCCTCTAATTGGATGGACTCACCTCCTCTACAATATGACTGGTTATGTCTCTGAACCAGTCATTTTTCATTCTGCCCTCAGAGCATTAGTTGGGGGTATAAAGTGGTTGGATTGATGCAGTCGCCTCCTTGGTTGCTTATTAACTGCACCCAGCCCCTAGGCATCTGTTCCCCTCTGCAGGAGCCCTCAGTGCTTCTCTGTGGTCCACAGGAGGAGAAGGGTCCAGATGCGAGCAAAGGCAAAGAGAAAGCCGGCGGAGACAGCGTGGACGGCAGGGACTACCCTCGCTCATGGCTCTTGCTGTCTCTGGCCAAAACTTTCAGGAGGGTCCTGATTGAGTCAGCTGCCTTCAAGCTGCTGCAGGATCTGCTGTCCTTCCTGAGCCCCCAGCTGCTGAAGTGAGTGCCCCCCGCCCGAGCCCTACCCCGCGGCCGGACTCTACCCTCCCTAACGCGTCTGTGGCTCCATGCAGGCTGATGATCTCCTTCAGCCAGGACTCCTCCATCCACACGTGGTGGGGCTACCTGTATGCAGTGCTGCTGCTGCTGGTGGCCATGCTGCAGTCACTCTTTCTGCAGCAGTACTTCCAGCGCTGCTTCCTGCTCGGCATGAAAGTGCGCACTGCCATCATGGCCGCCGTCTACAAGAAGGTACCCCCCCCATCCCCCCACAGCACCCCCAGCACCATCCCTTCACGTGAACTCTTTCCAGTATATGCTGCATTGCGTCACGTGGCGTGTCCCCAGGCCCTGGTGGTGTCTAATGACACACGGAAGGAGTCCACGGTGGGGGAGACCGTCAACCTGATGTCGGCCGATGCCCAGCGCTTCAACGACGTCACCAACTTCATCCACCTGCTGTGGTCGTGCCCGCTGCAGATCGGCCTGTCCATCGCCTTCCTCTGGCTGGAGCTGGGGCCCTCCGTGCTGGCTGGCCTGGCCGTCATGGTGCTCATGGTGCCCATCAATGGTTTCCTGGCCACCAAGAGCCGTGGCTTCCAGGTGCTGTTCACCTCCGGGCCCTATCTGCTCCGTCAGTCCAGAGCTCACTGTCATGCTGAGCTTTTGCTCTCTCGTGCTTGTACCTGGAGTCACAGCCTGAACAGTGTGCTGCGTCATGAGACAGTGAGAAAGCCGTCAGAGAGCACAATCAGATGGCACAATTAGGCAGCACTGTGAGAGCACAGTTAGATGACACAGTGAGAGCACAGTTAGTTGACACAGTCAGGAAGTACAGTGAGAGACCACACCCACAGTGCAGCCCCATTATTATTATTATTACCGTATAATCAGTGAGATTCTTTCCAGGTGGAGAATATGAAGTTCAAGGACAAGCGCCTGAAAATTATGAATGAAATCCTGAACGGCATTAAGGTGATGGCAGCTCTGCGGCTTGCATGGGTTATTAGTCATGGGTGACCTAAAGGGATCGATGCTACATTAAAAAATCAATACGAAGAACAAAGAAGCAGGGAGAGGGTGTGGAATGTGAGGGGTCTTAAACAGGCACAGTTCTCAGGATTAACACACAAGCTTCATTGTGCCCTGTCTCTGTCCTGCCACCACTCATTCCTGTCCTGACTCTGCCCTGTCTTTGCTGACTCTGTGCCCTGACTCTGTCCTGTCTTTGCTGACTCTGTGCCCTGACTCTGTCCTGTCTTTGCTGACTCTGTGCCCTGACTCTGTCCAGTCTCTGCTGACTCCATGCTCTGACTCTGTCCTGTCTCTGCTGACTCCATGAACATAAGAATTATACAAACGAGAGGAGGCCATTCGGCCCATCAAGCTTGCTTGGGGAGAACTAATAGCTCAGAGCTCTGATTTAAAGGACCCCAAGGATTCAGCTTGCACTACGTTATCAGGAAGACTATTCCATACTCTAACTACACGCTGCGTAAAGAAGTGCTT
>JABFDZ020000066.1:13374898-13398916 GCA_019775955.2 Pollimyrus isidori | reverse complement strand
ATTTTGACATTCAGACATTTTAAACATAATGTTAAGCCAAAATTAGATTTTTATTTGATTTTCTTCTTGGGGATCCGACCCCCAAGGAGACAGTCTGGCAAAACTCTGGCCCTCTGACAAACATAGTTGATGACTGCTGGCTTAGGGTGTGAGGTCACACTGAACTCTTTTAAATGATTTCAATCAGTAAAGCACATCCATACATTATATAGAGTGGTAGGGAAATGAGATGTGGAATATGCAGGGCTCAGATAGTGCAGACAGTGTATCTACAGTACATGGAGATGTAACTATGTGTGTGTGCCCAGCAGCACAAAGGGGCAAAGTCCAAATCGGAGCTGTTGAATAATTAACATGTCTGGGTGAGGATGGGACTAAGTTCACTTGCATAAGATAAAAAAAACAGCATGATGAAGACACTGGATCAGACAGCAGACACACCCTGCCATTTACACCAGTCAGGCTGCACATGGTACTCCGTCGCTACTCATCCTTTACCCCGGAGGGTCTGCGAGCCACACACCGCAGACAGACTTACACTCTGCTAGTACCCAAAGACTGACATCATGGGTACTTTAAACCATCCTTTCGTGAAAGATCTTGGGGATGGCTGCTGTCATCTTCGGCTTGAGGTGGAGAAAACACACAGGCTGCCTTTCAGAAGCAAGAAGGTGGAGCCAAGAGGATTCTTCATTAACAGGTAGCTATCAGTGTCATGGCAGCCAGGTAACACAACTCGCTTGCAAGAATACTGTGTAAAATTTATTTCACAGCAGTACAGTAGGAGAAAAAAAATATGTGAATCGCTTGGAAATATTTCGTTTTCTGCATTAATTGGTCATAAAATGTGATTTCATCTTCATCTGAGGTTACAATGATGAACAACCACAACCTTTTTAATCGATAATACACAAAATATTGTGCTGTTTTTGTACGCCCTGAAAACATCTTTGAAAATTTGCAGATTTCCCTGCTAAAACTGCCTAATTGCCAGGTTTAGTAGTTGTGCTTTAACACGGAAATATGCAAATTGTGTTGGATTCAGGCCCTCCGGGAATAGATCTGGGGAACTCACCTTAGGTTAATGGATTCAACAGTACCAGATTGAGTCAGGAGGTAGCAAACCTGAAACCTGACTCCAATCAATCAAGGAAATGAGATTGGAGGAGAGGGTTACAGTTACTTTGACTTATTAACAAACAGTCAAATATTTTGACAATCATGCCCAGCAAAAAATAAATCTCAGAAGACTTATGATCAAGAATTGTTGGTTTGCATTATGCTGGAAAGGGCCACAGAGAGTTTAGCTAGTCATTAGATTGTACATATCGAATGCATCATTCAAGCACTCGACAATGTAGGAAGGAAAACAGTAAGGTCGATTTAATACCTGGCTAAACCTCAACTGGCAGCAATAACCTCAAACAAGCTATTCCTGTAGCTGTGGATCGAGCCTGCACAACATTCTGGAGCAGTTTGGTACTAAATTGTCTACATTTATACACAGTTTGTCTAACCGTGGACAAGAAAAATATAATAATTTATTAGTTAAATTGTTTGTTGCATTTGTTTGTAATTGTAACTTAGATGATCACATGACATTTTATGACTGATTAATGCAGAATATACTGTATATAGAGCATTAAATGGAAGAGAAACATAGCTGACAGTCTATTGTCTGTTACAAGAAACCATGACACTCAGGCGAGGCATTTCAGGATCTGCTGTTTTTAAGGCAACAACTGTCCTAGTACGCTGTATCAGGGGCACCTATTCTAGGCTGATGTGTCTGCTGTTCTGTGTGGACTACAGAGAGAAGAACCTGTCTTTGAGTTTTCTGCTCCTGCTGGTTTGTTATGCTGCTCTGCTCTTCCCAGCTTTTTGGATCAGTGCAGAGTCTACAAGGAAGAATGGAAGGACATCTGAAGGAATCATGGTATACAAGCAAGCATTGATCTGATAAGAATGATACTTGATTGTATTCACTACCCCCCATTCACAGATAATTATAAAGACCAGGGCAAGTTTAATATTTCAATGGGTTTTTGTAATGGAATGTTCTCCTTCGTCACAAACACCCATTGGTTTCCCAATCCAGTCCCTGAGGACCCACAGTCAACATTTTTGCTCCCTGGATTTGGGAGGGAGCAAAAACATGGACTGTCTGTCAGGGAGCAAAACTGTGGGATGTCTGTGCATACCAAAGAACTGGATTGCGATAGCGATTCAATGGCCATAGGAACTGAGTAGCCCGCTCACCCCCTGCAGGCCCTGCTCAACCAATCAGCTGCCCTGCTGTCACAAGATTGCCGGCAGGGTTGGATTGGGAGTCGCCTCCGTACCTCACCCACGCAGTATGCCCTACCCAAGATACCAGTGTTCCTTGAGAATGGGTCCGAGGTATGGAGGCTCCCCCCACCTCTGGGCCTGCAGGGCAGTGAGGAGGTGGCAGCAAGGACGTTGGGCACGCTGCCTGACAACGGCCTCCCTGCCCTGCTGGGCTCCAAGGCATGCAAGCGCTGTGTGGTGGTCGGGAGCGGTGGGGTCCTGTACGGCAGTCAGCTGGGTGCTCACATTGATCAGTATGACATCATCATCAGGTGAGTGACAGGCTGCTGGCGCCCTGATATCATTGTGTTTTAAAAGCATACAGTGGGTATTTCTTACCACAAGTCACTTCTCTAAAAAACAGGAGGATCTGTCTGAAGTTCCTTCTTCATCTTAACAGAATGAACAATGCCCCTGTCTTTGGCTTCGAAAGAGACGCCGGTTCCAGAACCACCATCCGCATGATGTATCCCGAAGGGGCTCCAGACTCCTCAAGGGAGTATGAAGGCACTGTTATAGTGGCACTGGTGGTCTTCAAGAGCATAGACTTGAAATGGCTCACGTCTGTGATCACCGGGAAGCCGCTGGTGAATAGAACTGCCCTCTAGATCACAAGATCCCATGTACGCATACAATGATCAACAGTTCAAATCATCTATCCAACTGTTTGAGCAGAGCAGACAGGAGACCTTCCCAGACAGCATAGGACAAAAGGCAGGAGGGGCCCTGGGGTGATGCCCGTCACACACAGCCATATAATCATAAAATACAGGCAATATAAAGACACCAGTTAGTCTTTGAAGCACAGAAAGCAATCTACAATTCACATACCTTCATACTCATCACAGTACTAACTAGACAGATGTTTATGAGCTTAGAAATGACAAAGACGGAAGTGGAAATTAGAGTATTTAATTTTCATTTTCAAAAACATTCACAGGCCTCTTCATAGCGGCCAGTTGTGTTCCTTTATGCTGACAGTGACTTTCTACCCCAGAACTGGTGGTCCAAGCTCTGGTTCTGGCGGAAGGTCGTGGAATCTATCCCACTGAAGCCAGAAAACTTCCGGATCCTCAACCCTGAAATCATGCACCAGACTGGCCTGCAATTACAGCTGTATGCCAAAACGCAGAAAAAGGTAATTTCCCCCCAACTCCTCTTAAATGTCACAATGTAACCAATCTGCAGAAGTAGACTGTTATTTATTTACATTAATATTGCGTGCCCCCCGGCAGACGGTGCCTACGCTGGGTGCCAGTGCCGTGATGGTGGCCTTGCAGCTGTGTGACCAGGTGAGCCTGGCTGGCTTTGGCTACGACCTGCAGCATCCCCAGGCGGCCCTGCACTACTACGAGGCTCTTCGCATGGACGCCATGCAAGCTCAGCTGGTGCATGACGTCAGCGCTGAGACCAGGTTCCTGAGGGAGCTGGTGAGGACGGCGGCCGTGCGTGACCTCACGGGGGCGCTGCAGGGAGCACCTTGAGGGGAAAGACTGAAACCCAAGGCTCTCAGTGGACAAGGGGCCCTTTATTTGAAGCCTGGACTGCACCCATCTATGAGCTTCTGGTCCACAAATGAGGCAAACCCAAGGACAAGTCCTGTGTAAATAGATGGTTGTATGAACGGGAGAGTATAGCTTATTTCTGGGTTCATGTGACATCTGTTTACAGCAGGAGATAATTCAAGAAGGAAGTATAGTCAGAGCTGAGATGGAGGTCCTTTGAAGATGGCAGCGGCTCTGCTTATAAGCACTGGGACATGCAAAAGGGGACGGAGTCTAGGAAACACTGTCTGTGTGTGTGTTGGGGAAGGAGTAGCTGAGAAATATCGCCACGGCACGTGTGGAGAACGCAAACACAGCAATCCCGCATTTTGTCTAATAAAGTAGCGCACGAAAAGGACTGAGCAAGCGGGACTTCTTTAATTTTGTCCGTAGCTCTGTCATTGGCCTCCAGGAGGCGCTGTGTCTCTTCTCTATTAAAGACTGCAGGTTGGTTGGGCTCATGAGGCTGCCCCCTGGTGGCCTTCACAGCAGCGGGATGCGGGACGGCTCCCACAGCTTACAGGCCAGCTGGTAGCAGTGCTGGAGGATGCACTCGCTGGGGATGACGCCCAGGTGGATGGTCAACAGCTCATAACACTTGACTACCTCTGTCTGATGGTTCTTAGTGTAGTACCTCAGTAATCTCCTGTAGAGGGCAACACACAGGCAGTCAATAAAGGTGGCATACAGATATTTGTGAATAATGGATAGAGCCACAAGAGAACAGTACTTATAGTAATCCCAGGCTAGCATCCCTACGGGGGCACAGTCATCTGACAGGACCGGGGGGTCGACCACCTCCAGCTTGTAACCCTGAAGAGACAGTCAGCACACTGCTGTTCACTCTGGCTGCCTGTGTGAGGTTTGTATGATCACAAAGGCAGAAAACCACGTCGTAGGCATGTTTGTCATTTTCACGGGGAAGCACTCCATCCCTAGTCAAAATAAATGAAGAAATTTATTGCAAAACGGAACATAAAGAATCCACATGCCTATTAGGGGCTGCTGTTTGCAGATTTACTTAATCACGCCGCTCACTAATCTCGTACGCATGATGTAAAGCTCCTGACCCCACCAGGACGGAGTGGCTCTGAGAATCAGTGCAGCACGTACCGTCTCGCTTTCCACCCACAGGAAGTAGCAGCAGTAGTAGTCCCCGTCCCTGAGGGTGACGGTGGTGTAGCCCCTCTGCAGGTAGCGCCGTGCGGTTCCCACGCAGCTCCACACCTTTAATTATTAATTATTTGATGTAAACCAGCATCTCCTCGCTACATTCAAGGTTACAGCACCCGAATCTGGCTTGAACCTACTACTTCCACTAAAAGTACTTCCCCAGCGCCCCCCACACCTAGCGACCCCCCCGCCAGGTCATCAAAGAACTCATTTCTTCCATGACACCTTCTCATTTATTGAATTCTCTTTAGAGTTTTTCCTCCCCCTTAAGAAAAGTAAATACCAGTGACAATAGTACCAAATAATATAATGGAGAAGAATGTACCCAACAAGTTGCTGCAACTTTTATATATTCTGGAGGCTGGGAGAGACTAAACAAGGAAAAGGGACGTCTGCAGACACGAGGCTAACCTTGCTTTTAATAAAGTGTGCCAACGGCCCCGTTCCCAACTCTGAAACGGAATGGTCGGTAACACTAAGGGACGGTGCAATCATCTGGCCTGTTGTGCGGTCCACATAGATGAAGTGGACCATGCCGGGGAACTCCTCCAAATACGTGACAGCGGTGTTAAGGACAACATAGCATAACGACAGCCCCATCAACCCAACGGCCAACCCTGCAGAGTTAGGAGCTGCAGTTTTTCTTCACAGGGTTCAGGCAGCTCTGCACACAGACAGGATATGACACCATAGTGACGTTCCTTCTGCTCTTCACCAACAGGAAATCCTTCCAGTCCAGGAGCTGCTCTCTGGAACAGTTAGAAGATAAAGATACAAGTTCTTCACTTCATCTCTCTTTATCTTCACTAGCCAGCTAAAGAAGGGCTTCTGTTCATGTCAGCCTCTGAACCTGAACGCCAGTGGCAGCTTTAGTGGGCATCCATGAAGATGCTCAGGATAAAAACAACAGTCCATCCATCCAATCAGCAAAGAGGAGGGAGACGGTACGCACTGCACCATGAGACGGGCTCGCTCCTGCAGACTAGGGGCCAGGCGCTGGCAGTCCCTAGGCCCATCTGCTACAAAGCACTGTCTGTACAGGTTACACAGCTGGGTCTTCATATTCCGGCAATCAGGCAGTAGTCTGCAAGCAGACAGGAATGAGCGCCTATCAATACGCCTATCACTGGCCACAGATATGAGGTATAGGGGCTGGGCGAAAAGCACTCAAATGTTACTCACTCTTTACTAACACCTGGTCCACCTCTGGAGAAAACCTTGTTTTTGAAATCATTCCATGTACGCTGTAGAAGAGGTGTACACAGAGATGTAGGAGATGTTAAACAGACGGCCTGTGGCATAAATGATCCTAACAGTGGCCTTCATCAATCCAAAAGTAACTATCCAGCAAAGGCAGGTTAACACTACATGGCCCAACTGAATCACGAACAGGCAGACGTCACGCGACGGCTCTCACCTGAATGCTGCTGCTGCCCATGGCTCGTACAAACTTGTCCATCTTGCTGCGGAGGTCATGCAAGGAGTGCTGGCTGCGGGGAAGAGCCGCTCCACCCTGCAGGTCACTCAGCTTTCTCTCCAGCTGAGTGAAGCTCTCCAGGAAGCAGTAGACTGACACAGCCACCTGGCAGTTGGGGATCTGAGGGTAATGGAGGGGAGAGGTGGGTAAACAGGTCACCTGATCACTGAGCCAACCAATCAGAATCTGATATGCAGATCTGTAATCCTATCCCCATCCAGTCAATGGATGGTTCAATTTAAAAATCAGCACTTTTCCAGGGAAGACTCTTCTGTACACCTTATCTTATAAAGTGCCACCTGCCGGCTGATATTTTACTTCTCCTTCTCAGTGGACCACTACTAGAAATTATGATGTTTTCTACAAATTAAATATCAATACAGAATTATGAGTCCGGAACTCCTAGAACTGCAGATAGGCCCTGGTTTCTGTGCCAAACTCAATGGTTTACAATAAGTAAAAAATTCCCTCTTAAGGCACCTTTGTCAGCAGTACCAGTGTGATACCAGGCCACAGAGGCAGGCAGTACATAGAGTGCGGCATCATGGGACAAAAGCCGTCTTTCAAAGTAGCTTCAAGGAAGACTCTAGAAGGCATAGCAGGGTCCATAGGTGGTGCTTCTAAGGCCTGTAAGCTGTCCTCTGCTACCTGAAATTAAAGCTGCTTTTCATAAAGACATGTCCGGAGCAGATCCACGTCAAATATTATTTCATGCTGGGACATCATTGATTAATGTAAGTGAGGGGTAAAAATCACAATGATATTCGCGTGACCAAAGTTGGGCAAATTCACCTGAATGTCAGGGTCGACAAACTGAAAGACAGGAACGCAAGCCTGTTCTGCACCTATGAACAGAGAGAACATAACATTCAGCGCATCCAGGAGCTGCCACATAGACAGGCAGGCAGGAAGGAAGTCTGACAGGCAAGCAGGCGAGACACTGACAGGGCGGAAGGAAGTCTGACAGGCAGGTAAGAGACAAACAAGCAGGCAGACCGAAAGGCAGAGAGACAGACCGACTGACAGGGTGTTACCAGATTGCCTGCCAGTGGGGGATGGCTCTGGAGTATAGAACACATCAGGTGCTGAACTGTTCGGAATGTCCTAGAAAAAGTGCGGTGAGGGTCAGGGAGCGTCCAGGTAAACCAGCATGGATACCCGTGCGGCCACAGTCACCCTAGGGCTCACTTCTGGGCTCACGTCATCTAGGTCACTGTCGCTGGGATACTGGTTCTGCACCATCAGAATCAAGGCCAGCAGGTCCGAGGAAGTGAGAGGGCTGGCACTGCGGCTGCAAATGAATTAAGCATGATGGAGACATTTAGCCCATAACTGGAAAATGTGCCCCCACAGACTGGCACAGGGGCTGGGGAGTTACCTAGAGTAGAAGGCTAGAAGCTTGGTGTGCACCAGGATGAAGGCATGCAAGGCTTCCTCCCCCGCTCGCTCCGTGCTGCTGTTGATCGTCTGCACCAGCCGACGCTCCAGGAACTCTATGCACTGTTCACAGAGTGTGGGCTGGATCAGCCTCTCCACAGCCTGAGAGAGACACGCACACTGAGCCGCCACTGGCAGCCAGCAGAAGCCAAAGAGCTCACAGGTGCTA
Source organism: Pollimyrus isidori (assembly GCA_019775955.2). Taxonomy (NCBI): domain Eukaryota; kingdom Metazoa; phylum Chordata; class Actinopteri; order Osteoglossiformes; family Mormyridae; genus Pollimyrus; species Pollimyrus isidori. The sequence goes on along the minus strand of JABFDZ020000066.1, from coordinate 13,390,788 downwards.
CAAGGCCCCAGACGGCACTTCCTCAATCACCAGCCTGTACCTCCACCAGGAAGCTCTGGTCCTGCTCTCGCAGCCGACTGTAGGTCCCCAGGAGGCTCTGAAACTTCCTCCACAGGCGATTTCTTTGATCTGTATCATGGGGTCGGAGTCTGGGGGTGCAGGCAATGGATTAGTAACTTTGGTTTCTTGTACAGAACAACACAGAAAAGGTTAAGACAGACATCAGGGTACAGGAAGGGGCTGCCATTATTTATAGCTTGTTACAGCCAGTGTAACAGAGGGACGAGGTCGACCCGATTTACTAAAAGGTCTATTTAATCTCTGACATAAAAAAGTGAAGGAAGCCAGATCCTGGAGTGCTAAGCCACAGTTCTTTAAAACCACATTTGATTTCAGAGTCAAGCACAGAGAATGAGCACAGGTCAAAGGTATTTCCAGCACCGCCAAGAACACGGCTAAATGCTTCCACATGTATGAAGCCTGTCGTACTCTCTCCTCAGCAGGGAACTGCTAAGTGTCACCATCCCAAAGTGAACCTCTGTCAGTTTCTTCATCACATATATCTTCCTCTTCAGGTCTTCCTCAGCCTCCTCGCCGTCCCCATTTACAGCAATGTACAGGCAGTCTTCAAACTGGAAAACAAAATGCAATGAGTGGACCTGGCAAACGAAGCGGTCTCCAAACTCCAAACCGAGTGGGACGAGATAACGGACCTGACGGAGAACGTAGATGTGCTGATCCTCGGTGCTGAACGAGGTGTAGCTGTCCCCCATCCTGTCGATCATGGTGCTACAGGAGATGATGATGGGGGCAAACAAAGTGTTGATGCTGTCTTCGAAAGCTGGAGGCTGTGGACCAGAATAGCAGAACTTGGTCTAACATAGGGTCCACTGGTTATTTAATGTGGAAGGAGGATGACAGTAAGTACTGACAAAAGTTGATATAAAACTGACCCCATTCCTTAAAAGAAATAAGTGATACAACAGATTGTTGGTGTTCCTACCTTGCCTCCTTCTTCCTGGGATCCTTCATATTGGTTCCGAATGCTCTGCTGGAAGTCTGGGTCAGCCCAATAAAAGAGAACTTCTGCACTCTCACTAGCGATCAGCAAGCACTTCATCTGAGAAGAACGTCAGAAAAAAAGTGCCTGCCTGTTTCAGAACCACTTTGTTAGGCCTTGGTATTCACTCTGAACCAGGTCAAGGCCCTGGATCCCTAGGCAGACGTTAAAGTGTTATGTGCTTGACTATATATGGAGCTGCATACTGAGTTTGACTAGTGTTGGGAAAGTTACTCACAACAGTAATCCATTACAGAGGTGGAAAGTTCAGGCCCTGAAAGTACAAATCCAGACCAAGGTTTTGTTTCAACCAACCAGTTGAGTCGACTGACTGTGACTCTTTATGCTCAACTGGTTGGTTGATTCGGGACAGGAACTATCCAGCTCTCTCTGTAATGGATTACTTTTCTGACTAACTTCCTCAGTAATACGGTTTACATGGACTTCGCTTTTACTAAAAGCTGTAGACAAGTCACAGATTACGATCTTCAATCATATTCAAAAAGTTGGTCTTAAAAGACAATTTTACGAAAATACAGTAAAAGCAGGGTCCCTACGCGGCTTCACAGCATCCGAGCAAAGTGATCTCCCTGCCTCGCTCACATGCTTCGTCCCGTGACCGCTGCGTGCCACTGCTCGGTTTTCAAACATTACAAAGTAAACTACATCTACGCAGCTAGCAAAAATGTTACGATGGGAACGCAAAGTGTGGCGCTTACCTTTATTCGAAACGTCACTTGAGCTGCCTGTCGCGCTGTTACCCTGATGGTTTTCCCCAGGCGACCGATCCCCTTTTTTGGCACTGCTCACAAGGGACACGGGAGAGCCTCTGTAATCTGCGGCACTTCGTAAAAAGACTCAGCTTTTCCGCTTCCGCAGAAGCATGACAGAACAAGTTGACGCGGAAATAGTATAAGATTCAAATACCTTCAGTTGTTCATGGAGGAAAAGTAGAACATCCATCCATCCATTTTCCAACCCGCTTATCCTACTGGGTCGCGGGGGGTCCGGAACCCATCGCAGAAAGTATAACATTTTTAAATCTATTTTTGTGATTACTAGCTGAAGGGTGTAACTAATTAAGATACGTATCTACTGCTATTTACAGCAACAACAACAAAAGAAACTGGGAGTAGTTGTCTTTTTTATTATTTGGGTGTGACTTGCATTTGTTTATATTTCCTCTTATGCTTGCGAATGGCAGTAAATGCGCAGTTAGTTACACATGCCACCTGCATTAGTTAATAATAGTGTGTGCTTTTACTAATTTATGTGAATATAGCCTATATCCGTTTGCTCGATTGTCGCAGTTCATACATTCTGCATTTCAAAACTCTACTAAAATGAATTTTCCTTTGGAATTAGTTAAAAAGGTTTACACAAGAAACAAGAAAAGAAATAAGCAAGATAAAACTAAGTTTAAACTACCAAATTCAAACAATATAAATTTATGTAGAAAAACGGAAACTGTCAGATATCGTTTTCATTCACAACAAATTGCAGAAACGAACACAACCATAGCAGTCAATGTAGTAGGAACTAGGTGATGTCAACTGTTTGGGGATTCGCGTCAGCTGCTGTGCGCCAGTGCGAGGCTGCGCGTCACCCGCTGTGCGCCAGTGTAATGCAGCGCGTCATTGTGTGCGCCAGGGCGAGGCATCATGTGTATTGCTACACGACGCTTTGATTTAGGATAGTGTGTGCTCGCTTTGGTGAATTTACTGTTGCAATTATTTATACTAAATTGTGTTTCATTATTAATCATACAGTTATACTACAGTACTTTTACAGTACAGTGATACTCATATTTAGTAGTTTAATTGGATGCAATATTGGCGAGCCGTGTGCTTATTTGTTCAGAGTGCATCCGGATCGTTGTTTGCGTAGTTTTTTCTTCAGTTCTGCGTTTAAAATAAATGCTGACTTAACAGATACACAGATGTGAAGAGTCAAATACCATGAAAGGTAGCACATAAATACTAATCAACAACACCACTGTTTAATTTGTTAAAAGGAAATTCCAGTGTCAGATATTTAAAATGACATACTTAATGCAATCAGTCAGTTCAGAAGGCAGCACTCCAGTGCGCAAGTGGGAAAACAGCATTATGCTGACCTTCTCTCTTCTTGGGGTAAATATTTAGGTTTTTTGAGCTTTGCAGTGGTCATATTGTCTATGTTGCCAGCAAGAATCCAGCACTGTTAGTCATCCACAAATTTTCTCGACTCGTTTAGAGGGGGGACACGCACATAAGCCCTATTGGAGCTGACTACTGTATACACTATGTAAACATCATGAAATCCTCCATCCTGGCCAAAGGGTGGAACAGGCCTGTATGTTCCAAATGGGCTCAGAACATAAACACTTTCACGCAAGGTTTGGTTACAGTTAGCATAGCTGAAGCAAACTTGTCACGCAAAGGTACCTTGACTTTATACAGACCACTGCGCTAAAGGAAGACCATGGTTGGTTTTAATGGGAAAAGTAAAGTAATTATGACAGAAAACAGTATGAAACTTATTTCTGAACTCCTGTACTGTAAGAAGCAGCATAATTGTAAATAACTTGTGACAGTAAGTTAGCATAAGCATGCAATAATTATTCCTGTGAATGCTGAATTTCTGCTGATGTTGCCTGACTTCAGTAAGGATTGGGGCCTTGGTTTTGTTCATGGTGGGGTTAGGGTTAGAGTTACCAGTCGTTAGAAGAAAATCAAAAAATAAATCCTATACAAAACTACTAAATGTGGGTAGGTTTCTTAACTATACCTGGAAAGAATTACAATGAACTATAGCACTCAGGTGAAATAACAGAAACAGGAGTATCATTTAATATGGGGACAGTGCCTTGAACTCTAATATTCTGCTTACTATAGCACATTGGAGTCACTGATTGTCATTCATGAGTGGATCACCATGATTCTAACTGCCAATTTACATTAAACCTGTAGGAATCATGGGTCCAGTCCAATGAAAGAATCCTTTGAGGCACTAGGGTTTACTCTCAGTGCAAATAAGGCCTTGATATTAATAAAACATTGGAGATACTAATGATAAGAATGTGTCATCAAAGAAGAAATATGGTGTGAAAGATCTAAAAGTCTGTTAACAAATCAGGTAGGTTCACTCTCCAATTTTATCTATCAGTTATATGGCACAACATACACTGGCTGATTCTCTGTATTTTGCAACATGAGCAACCTCTGAATGAACAATATAGTAGTTGTGTAACTGACCTTAGGGCCATAAATCTAAAGGTCCTAAGCACAGAAACACTCATAGATGTTTGTACATGATATTTAATAGGAATTGTCTCAGGGAGGCATCCATCCTCCAGTGGTCTGAGAGGCCATGCACTCACAGAAACAATCTCACATTATAGGTAATTTAGAGATGCCACTTACCCAAAATACATGTCTTTGGACTGGCCAAGGGAAACACACACAATGGGGGAGACATCATACTGTCCATTATCTGAAAGTCTTGGTGTAAAACTACAGGGAAAGCAAGGTTCTTTAATGGAACACAACCCCTAAGTAAACTGTGTAAGTGTTCCTGGACTCTGAAGTTGACTCGGGTAAATCCAGTTCAAGACAATAAGAGAATGACCCTGTGTGTGTGTTGTTCTGCGGTCACCCCCATGATTCCCTCAGACCTGCTGCCATTAAAGCCCATTTTGCTCTGCATTCAGACACAGAGACTGGGCTGGCTGTCCTCCCTTCTCCTGACTATGCCCAGATACCGGGAATGAAGCGAATAGCTCCAGGCTTACCAGCAGTGAATGTTTCCCATCAAGACCAGTTCACGACATTGCCCTGACAAGACAATGCTCTTGCTGGCCACAACAAAGCTTGCGCCCAGCTGGCAGGCACATCTGCTGGACCCTGCACAACCCCTCGCTTCCTGGACGGACTCCCGCCCTCTGTGATTCCTCCAGCGTCGGCCCTTTGAAGGCCAGTCAGCCGATCCGTGCTCAACCTGGTGGGACATAAAGCTGGGGCTTGGGTTTCTCTCCTCTTTGTGAGGCAGCACAGGTATAAATCACAGTGTACTCGGGGTCTTTCATCCCAGCACTCCCACCCCTGAACATGTGCTCTGAACAGCTCCCTCGACCACTGGATGCTTTTACAGAGCCATGGAGGTGCATTCGCTCTAATGGTTCATGTCGGTAAATGACAGCATCTGACTGGGTTTGCTGCTGAACAGGTGAGGAAGGTGGGACCTTTTAAATTAGGACCATCTAGCTAGTCCAGTTCTTTCACCAAACACTCTCAACTCAACACTGAACAAAAGATTAATTTTCAAACTATCAGTAAACAGATCAATGACTGAGTGGTCTTGAAAGTGGCAGGCTGGTCACACATCTGACCACTGGTAACAGCAATGTGTAATCTTTGCAAGGAGAGGCTGCCCATGAATAACTTTATTATTACTGTGTACATTTTAATGTCTGGTCATAAAATCCCACAATAAAATAATGTAATTCAAAATATGCACAACTCCATATAAACAAGTAAAACAGTCAGAAGTCAGACATTTTGGGTGATGCCACAATGCATTCAATGCAGTCATGTAGCCTCACTTCCCTGCGAAGGGGCTACCAGCAACGTAACATGCAAGCTAACAGAGGCTGTGCTATGCATATCCTGTGCAATCTTCTGAGGACATCAATTATAATGATGACAACAAGATCTTTATAAAAAATATTTATACTGACACATTTCCAAAGTTAATTCAACATTTGAAATGATGACTGAGCCTTCTATTTGGGTTCTACATTGTAGCATTGTAACCTCATTTTGTTTTAATTTCTTTCACAATATTAACAATAAAATACTAATTACATACACATATACTTTCATTTAAATTAAAATATATGTAATAAACACATTTAAAGAACATCTTTCATCTACATGCTTTTATATACAGTTCATATTTCAAATAGGATGATACACAAGCTCTAGAACTCTGTACAAAAATATTTAGCTGTAAATAACAAGTCTCTTATTTCCCTAGAACGCTAGCAGCACCAGGCAAACCGCTGGCCTGTCATCTGCAGCCCACAGCCATTACTGAGCCAGGCCCAGGAATGCTACGCACTGACGCCGCTCCTCCCTGGTCCTGCGGGTGGCTGGCCATTTCCACCTGTTTGCTTATCCCACGATGTGCCTCTTTTCCCGTGGCTTCAGTCTGGTGTATCCTAAGCCACACAGCAGGATCCTCAAGTTCAGAGCATACTGCTGCCTTGGAGGTTGTGTAAAGACTTCAGTCTGCCAATAAAAAGTACCATCAAGAGAAACCTAAAACAAAGTGTGTTCTTTTTTTAATCGTCGACCTGCACTATAGCTATTGGGCATGTGAAGTAAGGTGACACCTCTTTTTCCAAGGCAAGGCCTAGATGTACTATATGGGGATTAAGAGAGAAAACGGGGCAGTGGGTTGACTGGCTGCCGGTTCCCCTGGGAACCTTGTCCTGGCTCCCTGGGCTTATGATCCCCTCCCTCCCCTTTGCAGAGGTCCTCTGAGGGACACGGGGAAACCGGACAGTCTGGACGCTTTACGGCTGGAGCAGCAGCAATCACTTCAGCAAGCTTCTAACTCAAATGCAGTCATAGTACGGCTCTCACTGGCAAAACTGACATACAACAGGATTCTGCGGTTTCTGTTTCTGCGGAAAGGAGAAGGTGAACCACATTGGAATGGTTACATTTGCAAAAATTACTGGAAATGTTTACCATAGAATTCATCAAGAACAACAACAGATTTGCAGCCAAAGATATGGCCAAAACAACAGGGAGATTTTCAACTGAAATGAAGGCACAACTCGATGCCGTCACAGAATTTTCGCACTGTGTCATTTGTCCTTGAAGAGGCCTTGCTGCAGGGTGAGAAAGGGCGATCGCTGTGGCCTTCGCTTCCTCCCATGCCAAGGGCGTGGTCTATCTGCGGCAGGCATAGGCGTTGATGTTCTTGATAACAAAGAAGCCGATGGCCATGGGCGGCATGGCGATTGTTCGACCTGCCCGGAGCGTTTGCGGCTTCAACTCGGGGAAAGTCTCATCGTCCAACATCACCAGGGGCTCCCCATTCAGCTGCACGGACCTGCTGACAAGAATCACTGGCAGTCACAGTGCAATACAGGCACACAGACAACTGCTAACACAACACTGTGCTCCTTGCCTCTGTCGGTTGTTCACTGGGGGGCGCCATAATTACACTGAAGAATGAGGGTTCTTAATGTCTTACCACTGCATTCCACTGCAGAGGCCTTTCCTGATATTTTACTGTCACATTTTAGCCAAATTTGAACTGTACACAGTTAAGCTGATCTCTGACTATTTTTATACATGTAGCATTTTTGTTTATTAAATGAGCACTGGTCTACTGTTTGAGAAGGTAAAGTTTCTTGCAAGTTGTTTTAATATTTGTTAGTAAAGGATGGAGTAATCAGAAGATACCTCACGAAACATGTGGGTTTTGGCTATGAAAGCTTCCCCTCTCATGCACACCAGCCCTTGGAGGATCACCAGCGCGCGCGGGAGCAGTGAGCGCTGCAGCTGCTCGCTGGGCTTCCTCCAGGCGCGCTGCTGTGTGCATCTTTCTGCAAGGGCCCTTGATGAAAGCAGGCCGCAGAATGTGGGATAATTGAGTGCCTTGCCATTTTTTCCAGTGCATGTCTTCATATTCACAGACCAGTCAACCAGATCAGAATAAATCCGCTTTAAAGACAGTGTGAAGGCAGACAGATCAGTATTAAAACTGTCCTTGAAATAGGACCTTTTGTTGCAATAGGAGGCTCCCTCTCTGACTTGCGTGTGCATCCTACCTCTATCTTCTGACTTTATTGGCTGTATGATGGATACAACAGCACGGTCCTACCTGGGACCCCCAGGCTGAAAAGATCAGAGCATGCTGCTGGTCTCTTCTTGTGGACCTGGAATTCTCCTGAAGCGCACTGTGATACGCTGTGATGGTGTGACATGGCATGCCTCTACAGCAATGCCAAGGCCGTTTGTTGATCTTCCTAACAGCCTTTTTCTGCTAGGATTTATGCTTGTGAGTTCAAAGCGATGAAGGAGGTATGTAAGCACACTGTGCATGGTGCCGCGCACAGAGAGGAGTTTGCATTTCCTTTAAATATGATGGAAATTAAATTAAACTCTCCTAATGGTTCCATATGTCTGCGCTGGAACAGCAATGCTTGCAGATGTGGGTATGTGTGTGAGTGCGGGGGGACCTGACAAGGAAACCTACAGATCAACAGTGGAGTGTTGGAAACCAAACTGTCTTGCATCTTGAGCGTTTCTCTTACTGTCAAACGTACAGACTTTAAACATTACCGACAACAAGAAAAAACATTCTCTAATTTACTGATGTGAAACTACTGCCAGTGTACAACATTTAAGGAACAACAGGTACAAAGCCTTTTGTAAAAGATTCTTACATTCATAAACACACAGCATGAACTATATGCTTTCAGTGTTCACAGCACTCAGGTGCCTGTAGGGGGTGCAAAAACAGCTGTGAAGACCTCAATAGAGGAGCCGTGTCAGTGTTTGCATAAGAAGGCGGTCACTCTGGACGGGCTCCTGTAGTCTCAGAGGAGTCTGCCCAGCATGTACTCACTTCTGAGACAGACAAGTGAGAGACAAAACATAATACTAGTTTGCAGTAGGCCAACCGCATGTGTCCTTGGTTTGCCACACGGTGATGATTCCATGAGCCTGCCCCTGATTGGCCGTCTCCTAGTTTATGACAGCTTGGGTGTAAGTTTCTTACTCACCTAAAACATTTTCATCCCTCCTATACAGCATCAGAACATCTTTTTGTTGAACTTGATCTTTTTTAGTTCTCACAAAGGCAAAAGTTTCTGTTTGTATAACTTTTAACTGAAAATCTTTTCAAGATGTAAAGAGCTTCATGTTATGCCAAAAGTAACGACTAAAAATTCTCTATGTACATATTAAACAGAGCTAAGATTGTAATAGACTTGAGACTTTTTGGGGCTTTTTTACTGAAACTTCATACATTTGAAATGTTTATTGAGAAAATTCTACATTTAAATCCTTACAACATGTGCGTAGTGGTCAAGAAACTGGACCCATATCCAAATGATAAAACGGGTAAATATAAGCTAACATCTAAAGAGTTTTCGATGTTATGATGACGAAGTTTTAAGCAATGGAACATTTGAAGTAATTGGTTTTTTATCTGGTAAAAACACATAAATATTTTAAGTAAAATGTAATGTTAATTTGTTGATTTAATTTGGTTGTAGGAAGGGGGCCTGCAGTTTGTAAAACCGCCAGTGATTTCCTTTCAGCTGCTTTTGATATGATACAGAATAGGTTTTGTGTAGTGACCAGGCAGAGGTCACAGCTGGCTATGGGTCTGTTCCTGGGAGCTCAAGCAAGCCTGCAAAGGAAACAGGATGGTTTAGGCATGCTGCCTGAGTACCTACATCCTGTCTGAGTACCCGCATGCCGTCTGAGTACCCGCATGTCGTCTGAGTACCTGCATGCTGTCTGAGTACTCAGCCACAATAACAGAAATGACATGAAATACTACCTTCAACTCAACAGGACATTAAACAAACTTTAATTTGGCACTGTTTTACTGCCCATTCAGCAGGGGCACCATAGCACGGTCAGTATGCAGTGCCATCTGGGAGCCGCAGCTTGTTAATCGCCGAGATTTAGCAGTGGAATGATGCCCTGGAGGGGGAGTACAGCAGACTAATCGCCGAGGACCAACACGCATCAATCATCTAGTTTGCCCAGAATTAATCAAGCCATCAGAGTTATTAAGGCATTTCTGGATGAAATTGCAGCACATAGAAGTGTCACGTGCCTGGGGCACTGGTGGCTGAAGCCCCAAATGAAGCTGAACAAGCTTTGATTATATGTTTGGTTCAGATGTTTTAACAGCCATGGTCTCAGTGTGAGAATTCCGCAGTGCATGGATTCGTTTCCCAAGCCCTCTATAGTGCTACAATAATTGTAACTTCAGAGAAAGAAAATGCAATATGAGGTACCTTGGACACATTAGCTCTCTGGGTTTAGCCCCTGATGCCTTAAGATCCTGACAATGCCCCTGGTGGCATGTAAAAATCACTTATATGCAGTATATGCAGTCAAACTTAAGAAAGCAAGCATATGTGAATTACTTTTTTTAGCTGGTCTTATCTGCTATTATTATCTCCATCTCTCAAGGCATTATTAAGGCTACAATAAGTATATACTTTCCATAATTTCAAGAAGCACTGGTCAAACAGTGTTTTCTACGTAGTTGTCCCTCAGTATACACTCTCTATGAAAACATTATGAGCATAGTGAGAAGGATCTGTGCAGTAATATGTAAATTGGGACTGCCTGTAATGTATATGGATTAGACCAAATGAACAGTTGGTGTGACCTTACACAAATCAACATTTCATTTCCTGGCACATGTTTTGGCTTGGAGATTTTGAGCAATGGAAGGTATGAAGTAACGGTATCGTCATTCTGTATATGTTACTGAGTTAACCTGATGCTCTGATTCCACAAGGGAAACAAAACATTTCAACAACACTAATTCAGCATGTCTGAAAACTCAGATGAAGGCATGATCCACTCACACATAGTTCCACAATTGACAACAATAACTAACAGTCATGTGGATTGCTAACTGTCAAGGCAAATCCACGCAAATATTTCAGTAGTGCAGACATGGTGGCTAACGCTTGCAATGATGATTTACTAACTTAAAGAACTACTCTATAAAATTGATGAATTCTGATGTAAAATAACATGCAAAAACTTGTCTTATGCATTGCGCAGTAACAACATATGTGGTTGGGAGATGGACAGATGGATGATTTATGCAGAAATTGCTAATAACATTTAGACACATAAAAACTTAATCAACCATGAACCATCCCAGCACATTCCGACACCACTTATCCAGTACTGACTCATGGGGAGTCTGGAGGCAGGGGAAGAGTGGATAGGATGCCAGTCCATCACAAGGTACACACCAAGGGCAATTCAAGGATGTCAAACTGCTAGTACAGATTAACCAGTGGGAACACGAGGCTAGCGTGTAAACTCAACACATGTAGAGGGCTAGGTCAGAAAGAAAGAACATTTTACTACATAATAAAGCATTCTCAAACTATACATTTCTGCACCTGATGGTGAGTTGGATTACATTAAATTTAAGGGTCCAAATACAAGACTCTGAGGAGAAAGGAACACACAGGGACTTATAAAATACGCAGGTGTTGAGTCAATCTGCCATAAGTATTCAGCCAGGGGTATCATGTGTGTTTATTTTGATTAACATCTGGCACTGGTAAGTTATATATGTAAGTTTTCATGCACTGAGACAGCATCTGCATTCCGTATCCTTGTGTTCACCTTCAAGGCCTCAAACATCCAACATGTTTGCAATGTTATCTAGGTCTTACAGCTAAACCAAAACAATACTCCGAGAGTCTAAATGGTGTGCCTGGCTGATATGTTAACAAGCGCATGACTTTGGGTTGAGCATTGAGGGAGGGGTGGAGGTCTCCAACGGGTTATATTGGCTGGTTTTGATTATTTGGGGGAGGGGGGTTCCCCACTCCCCATAATTTACACCGATGCAAGTAGACAATGTTGGGAATTACAGTAGAGAGTGGTGGACAGGGGAACATAAACTGGGGCACCAGGGGAACATGAACCGGAGCATCAGGGGAACATGAACCGGAGCATCAGGGGAACATGAACCGGAGCATCAGGGGAACATGAACTGGAGCACCAGGGGAACATGAACCGGAGCACCAGGGGAACATGAACCGGAGCATCAGGGGAACATGAACCGGAGCATCAGGGGAACATGAACCGGAGCACCACACTCCTGTAATGTTTTTTATTTAAGCACCATTCCAAGTCCAACTGCTGTACCCAGTGCAGGTGTTGTGTTTTTCCAGGACAATGCAACAGCACAGGACGCAAAGTAAGCGTTTAGTTCAGGTGTCATCAGAGCTCCTCACATGTCAGCCACAGGCTCCACCTTCATCGTCGTCCTGCCGGCTCCCCCAGGCTGCCCCCCCACTCCTGAAGGCCAGAGGAATTTGAGGAACAAGCTAATGGTAAATCCGCAAGGTTCACTTGACCTTGGACAGTACCATTTACTCATAGGATTCAGTCTGTTTACTTTATCCATATTTTGGTTTTTTGTCTGACAATCCCAAAATATAATCGTGTTTATGTTTGCATTACAAGGAACCCACGGCTTTCTGCCATGTTATTGTAACCTGGGTCCCCCTCCTCTTGTATAGTTTCAGTGCTCATTGTTAGGTCAACGTGTGTGAAATAGGATACCCCATTAGTGGCAGAGTTGGATATTTTTTCAAAAAACAAGAGAAGACCTTGGCTATAAAATCAGCCCTTTGTGTCTGGAATTGTCTCCCTGTCTGCTGAGGATATGATGGCCTTCTCTTCCAGGTAATACCCCCTCCCTTAGATTGTGAAAAAATAAAGACCTTTTATCCGGCGTTGAAGGCTAAATTCATCAAATGGAATCTCTTTAGGAATTAGTTAACTTTATATATAGATAATATATAGTTTATAGCATGGCATTCTGGTGCATTGCATTTGAACTCAGAAGTCGGAATTTCCAACTTCCCAATCGGAAATTTTAATTGGAATGCCCCCTGAAGTTGGAGCTCTGACCATTAAAGTCAGAGGAGCCTGTACAACCCCAACAAAAGTGAAAGCTGTAGTTATATACAATCCTATTTGGCTTCCCAACTTATTGTACTGGACTGTGGTTAACTTGAGTGTGATATCATTCCGTGCTACTTCTGATTTCCAAGGTAAATAGAATACAGCATTAGTGTAAAGAACGAACTGCTTCCTGAACAGCGCCCCCTTTTGGCAATGCTGTGTGAGTATTGTTAGTCCATAGCTACAGTGTCTTCGTTCTGCAATGGCCAGGCCAGGACAGACTGCACTCACCTGGAGTGGAGGCCCTCTGGACCCATAGGCTGCAGCAGGTACTGGTGAACGGTCCTGTTACGCAAGGTCCCCGCCAGCTTGATTTTCTTCCGTGATCGGTGCAGGTTAATGATGTAGATGGTTATAGAGCCCCGCATGTAATTGTGACTGGAAGGTAAAACAGGGAGAAATAGCATCTGTTAATAATAAACAAATGCATCATGTATGTGCACATTTGGCAAAAAGACAGGCACTGACATAGTCCAGGTTCTGCTGGAATCATTTGATCAAAGTCAGACTTTGCAAAATGCTATATTTCACCAAAAGAGGACAATCTAACACACAAATTCAACAAATATAGACACATTGTGCACAGTAAAAAGACAATAGTTCATATTTATACCTGCAAAGTTGTCAGATTTACAGAAAGATCATGTTCTTTCTTAACGTATTACAAGCAGTCCCCAGGGTATGAATGATTTCCACTCCCTAAATCTATGTTTAAATCAAATTTGGAGGTCAGGATCTTTGGAGAAAAATAATAATACAGTACATAATAATAATATTATACAGAAATAATAAAACTACATACGTTACTGACCTGTACACTGAGCCAACGAACTGCTGAAGCTGTGTAATGTTTTCTGGAGCATCACAAAGTTGTGTGTGCGTTTGTTATAAAAACCATTGTGCTGAACACAGATTTTTCATATAATAGGCTTTTTGGCAGTCCATTGTTAAGTATGAGTTGCCTGTAAGTTGGACGTTCCTAACCCGGAGACTGCCTGTAGCCTGTGCTACTGACAGAGGCCCGCCTTGTGGCTGCGCATGGGTCATCCACAGCTTTAAGCGAGCGGCTTTAACTGAGCCTTGATCTGGGGGCCCTATTAGATAAAGATTAATATGTAGGAAAAGGAAAACACGATAACATCCAAGAGCGCCTCTAATACCAGGCAAAGAATAACATAAATGTGGTGAGTACCACATGTCACCCTGGCCCAGTCAATAAGGGCACAGCTTGGCTCCGTCAGCACAGTGACCTCTCACTCCTGTGCTGCCTGATTCACGTCTTTGTGCCGCAACATAAAAAAAACTTTCATGGGGCGCTGTGAAAATCAGATGAAAGCAAAGGCTGCCGTTTTAAAGAATGAGCCACGGTTGTGCAAACAGAGAGGCAGTACCTATCGGGGGCAGCCCCTCAGATGGAGAGCGGCAAACTGATGCTAAACAGATCAAACAGCGGGGGACCTCCAGCCAGACGATGCCGCGTTAGGGTGCAGAAAATGCATGATGGTGAGTCGCTTTGAAAACGAAGTGGAAGAAATTATGGAGGAGGATAGGAATAAAAAGCCCCGAGTACTAAAAAAGGCTGTGCGTTTCAACTGGGGACAGCCAGGGAACTCAGACAGAGGGAGTCTGTCTCTTCCTGTCTGAACGTGGGGGGGCTAATGGACCCCGAGGGTGTCCCTGGAACTGGCTGCTCCTGTCGAGGCCTGCTGGCTTTTTCCTCGCGTCTGCTTTCCCTTACCTGCCTTGCACCAGACTTTACTCATTATCCCCGAGTCTCTCTCTGACCCACAGAGAACATACCATCAGGGCACGGTTTCTGCCAACTGTCACTCTCTGTGAAGCTCTGACATGTTGACATAATATAAGGATGCCTTCTGTTTGCATAAGAGCATAAATTTGAACTGTGCTGGCGAGGATAACAATTAGCCACATCCCTGCTCAGGTAACGTAACTGTTATGCTGGGCTTGAGCAAGGGGGCAGCCCCACCTGTAATGGATAACTGACTGGAGGCGGGGAGCAGGCAGTAAGTCTACTCTGGTGCTGACAGGGCTGCAGCCCGGTGATAACCTTCAAAGGGGACAGTGGCACTTTGTATCTGCCCTGGGGACAGACTGGCCCATTGTGTCCCCTGCGGTCCAGATGAAGGCTTCAGCCACTTCTCAGCGCCTCTTTCACATAAGAAAAAGATCCAGCATGCTTGATCATTGATATTAACTTTTATGGGTGCATACTTTGAAAGTCGGGTGTCTAAAGCTTGTTTAACTATGTGTCTTTACTATTGGTAGATGGGGTTGTACACATTTAAGCTGCACCACTCTGGGTACAGTCTCAGGTGTCTGAAAGCCTTCAGGGGTGCCCATTTTTGTGTGCATAACTCTGACCTCACACTACCTTGCGAGGGGAACATGCTCCTCATGTAAGGTCTCAAAGCTCTTTAAAGAATGATGCAGAATCCTTGACTCCTGATCGAAGAGGCTGACAGCAGTGAGCTCCACCATGTGCGTGTGATGGGCATATGTGTATGTCTTGTCTGGCTAACCAAGCTAGCTCCATCAGGGCTCCTCTCCACAGGCCTGGCCTGAGTGTGGGGCTCGGTACTCACTTGTTAAAGCTAGTGCAGTGTGCGTAGATGCGCAGCTTGTCCCGGATCACCCGGCCCGGACGGGGTTTCCTCTGCAGCCCAGCCACATGCACCGCCAACACCCTGGGACCCACCAGCCGCTTGAAAACCAGGGACAGCCAATAGTCCTGCAGTAGCACAGAGACACAACCACATCAGCTAGAGTCAGGCAGAGCCTGTATGAGCCACTCCCAGGAGACCCTCTGACTAGGGACTTTCTCCCTGGGGGCCGCCTCACTGTGACGCTTCTAAGCCAGAGACCTTCTCTGTGGGATCCCATATCACTAGGCACACTCTCCCTGGTGACCCCCTCACCAGGATCTCTCTCCCTGGAACCCCCCCCCCCCCACTGGGACCCCTTTCTCCAGGGTCCCTCTCTCTGAGGGTGTACTCACACTAGGCACGGTTGCTGTGAACCGCGCCCGAGTACGATTGTCCCCCCTCCCCACTCCCCCTCTG
>JABFDZ020000066.1:13355048-13371107 GCA_019775955.2 Pollimyrus isidori | reverse complement strand
ATAGGGATGTGAGGCTCAGGATGTAAGGTATAGGGAGGTAAGGCTCAGGATGTAAGGTATAGGGATGTAAGGCTCAGTTTTTCAGCAACAGCTGGATAACTTCTTCGTAAAAATGTAACACACCAAAGAAGCCAGCAAGTGTAAAACCATTGTCACTTTTTCATTCACCAGGTCCCCCTGTCTGCCATTTCAATGTATTTGGCAGAGTACAGATTATCAAAAATTGTTCTACTGAGGTTTCTGAGGTATACGGCACTAATCATCAGTACTGTAAATCTTAGACTTACAAAAATTAATTAATAGTCCCAGATTTTCTTGCTTAAATGCAACCCTCCTGAAAAGTGACCACAATTCGACAAGTAAACGATGCAGCAGAGTAAATTCCACACTGCCCATATGAAGCATCCTGACATCAGTGGCGAAAGTGACACTCTGCATGCATGTATGTGCAAGATAATGTGGCCGCTGCCGAATCATCTGTCTTTTAATGCAAACCTGTGCGCATTGTGCTGCCTGCTCTCGCTCATGGACATCCCTGCCACCATAGCACCTGGGCATGCAGCGTTTCCTCACCTTACAACGAAACGGTTTGTAGTCTAGATTGGGGTCGGATTGTTTATCTCTGTCGTTTTCCATAAATGCAGCATTGCGTAATTTCAGGCAGGGTACTTTCCGTTTCCCAATTCCACAGAATAAACAGTTCCTGAGCTATCCTTTAACACAAGATTACCCACAAAAGGCACTAAACGCATGTTTTCGATGAGGGAACAGAACCTGTTAGGCTTTAAAGGGAAACTGCTCCTAGTTCACGCTTAACCCAGAGGCCTGTTTGAGTTTGAACAACAGCATGTGTAAAAGACAGGGGACCTACACAGATTTCTCGGAGCCCCTCGTAGACCCGCTCATAAGGACAGAAAGGAGAGTATGACCCATGGGGGAGGAACGCGGGAGGCAGAGAAGGAAGAAATGAAAATGGCAGACGAAGGGGAAACGAGGGCTCGATGGGTCCAGTGGCCGTTCTGGGTGCAGGATTAAAGAAAAGAGTCTGGGGTATAAATTTCCTTGCAGTCTGACAGGTTGGGGCTGTTGCGAATTCTCTCAGTGGGATGCCTGGCAGTTTGCAGAGACGCCCAACCATGTTAAAAGCATTGTGATCCCAGTAGGGGGCGATTTTTCCTAGAAAAGAACTCCAGAAAATAACTGAACAGGAGAAGGAAAATGATGCCTTTAAAATATATCGATTATACAACATTTTGAAATGTCTGGAACACGTAAGCATGTTCCAATCAGGACAGAACGGAAATACTGCCCATGTCTGCTCTGTGCTGCCTGCAAATTATTTGACACCATTCCGCAGCCTGCAGCAATTTCAAAAATTTCTCATTCACACAAAACCATGTCAAAACCGCAAGTGATTTTCTTACTCCAGTTTGGATAATATACAAATGGTTGTACAGTCCCTTTTATTTGACCCTTTGGATTTTTTACTCTCATTTTTCGGTTAAAAATGAAAGCATGCTGATGTTCAAATAAGACGTACCTCACATCTTGTTTTGATGACGCAGTTATATGGTGTTATACAAATCACTCACCGGCATGGTTCCACCACATTACCAACGAGCTCTTAGTAAAGCAAACTCCTTATTCACACCTGCAATGCCCAAAACGTGAATGCATTGCCTTCAGCAAATACTAAAATGCTCGGCACTAAGGTGCAGACTCCAGCTAGTTACTCTCTTTCTACAAAATTACAATCAGAAAACAAACAAAAAAGAACTACCAAATAAAGGCTTTGACAGTACACAGACAAAGTGATCGAAGGTGTGACCAAAGCACAGGTCAAGGGCTCCCTATGCCAGCACACATAAAACGCCTCCCCAGTACCTGGGATGTGGTTAGTACTGGTCCAGGAAGCCATGGCCTTGTTAAGGTCGATGCTGGAAGGTGCCAACCCCTAGCAGGCCTGTGACTACAGCCTCGGCAGACCAGAGGATAAGGTTGCATATCTCTCAGCGGCTTGCTGTTCAGGGAGAGGGTCCCTTACCCGGGACTACAGACCTGGGGCTAATGTTTCCTGCACCATTCAACACGCTTAAACGGCTTTCATCTGAGCTAATAGCTCCCACGGGAAAAACTCAGAGGTGGCAGCGCTGCGGGCCGCAGAAACAGCGGCCGTCGTGAGCCGGAGCTCAGAAAAATATCCTTCACCACTCTGAGCGGTGGGCACAGAGAGCACAGTGAACACAGAGATCATAGAGAGCACAACAAACACTGAGAACACAGCACAGGGAACACAGAGATCACATTGAGCACAGTGAACACAGGATACACAGAGATCACATTGAGCACAGTGAACACAGGGTACACAGAAAGCAATGCAAGCAGAGAGAGAGCAGTAAGATTAGGGTCCCAGCTGCTAGATTCTGGGGTTGCAACTCACAGGCAGAGGATTGAAGTGCTGGTCGACGAGGTGGTTATAACCGTAGTCAAAGAAGGAGTGGCGAAGCACAACATCGATGCCCTGCACCGCAGACATGCCCAGAGTATTCAGCCATCTGAACACAGGAAAGGAAAAAACATTCTGAAACACACACAGTAAAATGGTGAATAAATGAATTCATTAATTCATGTCATGTGAGAGTAAGTGGAAGTGGCTGAGGGCTCTGGCTCGCCTAGCGGTGAACTGGAGCAGCGAGAGCAGTGTATGGGGAGCAGCACTCACAGGAAGCCAGCAGCGTACGTGTCAGACAGGTTGCTGGTGCCCAACGTCCAGGCGGGACCGACTCCGCCCAGCCACACCTTCTTGCCGGGAGCGTGAGTCTTCACGACCTGCAGAGAGGTGAGAGAGTGAACCGCAGGACAGGAAAGTCAGGAAGGCGTCGAGGATGATAATGATGCTTGACTGAACGGCCACCGTCGGACACGAGGAGACGCCATCAGCGATGGAGAACACCAACGACCTTCAGCAGCTCCAGAGAACAGGGGGCAGCCCGAGGCGGTGGCATCACTGGCGCCACTGGCGCAGCGACACGCCCGCCGATGCACCCAGGCCAGCATTGGCCGCTCGGTCCCAGGGCAAGGCCAACAGCAGTGGCTCAGCTTGTTTCTGCAAGCCATGCGGTTGTGTAAGTGTGACAGAGAGCCCCTATGACAAAACAGTGTGCCTGCTCATTAGTAGGGCCACTGCTTACTCGGGTGGGGGGGCGCGTGGAGGAGGGGGCTCAAACCTGGCGACAGACTGCCTTGTAAAGCCCCTCCATGCTCCAGCGTCACATAACAGATCCTGCTCTCCACCCTCAAAACACATCGCTCAGCTACTCACGCTTGTTAAGGGCTTCTAACAGGGCGTTTCCCAGCAACCCCCAGGGCAGGAATAATGGGGCAGGAGAGCTAATGAGGGCAAGACAAGCTTTATTACCTCCACACCCCGGACACACAGCTGTAATTACACAAGGCTGCCAAACACCTCTGGTGCTTGGGGCCAGCAGTAATAAAAATAAAATCCATCCATCTTCTTGAGAGGAAGTTTGTGTTCACATTGTATACATGAGGTTTGGGATGCGGTGCTGTCAAGGGCGCCCTCCTCGGACACCTTCTTCTCTGTCATCGTGCCCGTCTGCGTGCTGCCTCACCTTCAGCACCTTTCCGATCTGCTCGCTCAGTGTGTCCAACAAACGCGTCTTCAGGAAGTCATCGACTTTCAGCACACGTCCATCGATGTAGTAGCTGGGAACACACAGCACACCACTTAGCACATTGAACTTTGAAAACTGGACCTATTAAAAGAGTTTGCATTATGTATTTGTATTTTGTGACATCTGAAAAGTGTCACGTGATCCTTTTAACCAGAGACCATCTCTAAATCGGCCGGTGTAACATGAGTGTATGAAGCCCATGAAAGCATTGGTATAACAGAGCAGAGCAAGAATGAAGATGTCTGCACAGAGGGTACAGCCTGATAGACATCATTGTTCCTCCAGACCTTGATACCTACACAATTTACAGCTCCATGGCTGAGAAAGCAACAAATCTTCATGACGCCTTAACGCTGCGGTGAGCAATCCATCACACTGTCTTGCCTGAAACCTGACTGGCCGCCTTACAGCTTCCAGAAGAGCGGCAGTGGGTGAAATTCTGAGTGGACCTGAACAGGACCGTGCAGCATCACCTCATTTTTGTCTAGGGTAAAATATTATTTGTCCTACTAGCTGAAACAGCTCTTTGGATATCTGTCAAACACTGTCTATAGTGATAGACAAGATCAAATTGTACAGTGAAATTTGAAACAGTTATCTTGGTTCATTTGGAAACACTTAAGCTGCTCAAAGCTGTTGAAAGCTTATAACATATAAAAGTATCCCAAAGAATGACAAGTACTGGTAGCTCATGAGCAAATACCGGAATGTTGTGGTTTTCATCCCCAGCTGAGCGCCACCAGACTTTGAGAGTAACAAACATGAAACGACACAGCCTGCAGGATTCAGACCTACAGAATAATCTTGTTTTCAGGCAGTGCTTCAGAACAACAGCGCTCTGAAGTGGAGCATTGTCCATTTACTGGCAGCACAGAAACACACACTTCCCCTTGCGAGGATCATATAAACAAAGAAAAAGATCTTGTAGTTTAGCGGAATTTATATGTTCTCTGCGGACCCTGGAGAACGCTGTCTCAACCACTCAAGCTCTCGTGATTGATAATGAGGTGATAATTAAGCTTGTTAAATATTCCAACAATAATCATCACCATATCCATCAAGTGCAGCGTAGCATGGCCTGAGTGAACGCTGCATAGCTGCTCACCATTGTATCTAGCATATATTTCATTTAATCCAGTAATCCAGTAAGAGTGGGCATTGCATACATTTAATGTCACAGCATAATTTCATGGCAGAAACAAAAAAACAATAGTGCAGTTACAATATTTCTCTTAACTTTCACCATGCCGTTACATACTGCTACATACTGTAACTCATGGCATGGAGTTGCCATGACAATACATCACAGACAATGAACAAATACATGTCTCTGAGGTCCAGAAAAGACCTTTATCTACTGACATTGCAGTGAAGGCCTGACTTACAACAATAAGGAAGCACACTTGAAGGCTCTGTGAATTTCTCTAGTTTCTTTTTGACTGCATATATGTTTAAGCTTGTATTTATATGATACTTCTGCTCAAATCAACAGTGGCTGAAAAGAGTTATTGTGCGGCTGCATGTCAGACATGTCATATGAGAAGGTTCCGTAAAAAGAAACACTGCATGGTTCATACAAACAAATTTTCACAGACTTTGAAAACTGGCCCAGAATTCTGAAACATACGCCGAGCTTCAGGGATACAATCAGGGCACTGCTGTGTGCTTATTGACCTCCCAGCAACAAAAGATCATAGCTCCAGGTCTGCTTTAGGAAGGACAGGTTATGGAGACTGATGAACGCTGGCGGTGACCTGTGGGTCCTGGTGCTCCCCGATTCAGAGCTAAGAAGCAGGTCTGCAGTGTGCTTGCAGTGTGCCAGCCGGCCTCATCGCGGTGGCCCCCGGAAGGACATTCAGGGACGGGGGACTCAAACAAGCCTCCTCTGGATCACAGAGACTGGTGCTGCCCGCACACCTTGAGAATGTGAGGCATTCCAGAGGGAAGGTGAGATTCCCACTCATCCCTTTGACGGCTTTTTAGCGTGACGCTCTGCTCTCTTTAATTAGGCTGACCTATACTTTAATGAGTCGGCAGTTAGAGTGTTCAAAGTCAGACCGTAGCCCCTGGAGCCTCCAGAGGCCCAGACTCAGGACTCCTGCTAGTTACAGAGGGAAAATCAGCACCTCTTCAAATTAGCACAATGCTCTTAATTACTTTTAAAAGCTTTGGTTGGCAACTCATTTTCCACTCAGCTCTTGCAGGGGTGAACTTCTGACTCTGTTCAGTCCTCTTCCAGTGTGCAGCCAGCTTCCGCAGTGGCTGGAGGGGGTATGGACAGCACACAATGCCTGCACCTGCTTCTGATATACAGGGGTGCAGCATGTGGGCTGACTAAACAGCTAAAATGGGCCATAATGGCACGCAGGCTCAGCATACAGCGTACGGTGCGTACCTTCAGACGCCTGACTCTCCTCCTTCAAACAGGCACATCATACAGCCAGGCTACTTAAACAGCTCCGTGACAGAAATAAGCACCATGCAAGTTCTTGCCTGCATGTGGACCACTCTGCCCAAACAACGCTGATCACAACAGAAGTGAAGCTGTGTGCAGGAGCTGGGCCTTCTGCCCGCCCATGTGACCTGTCAGTCACACGCACAAGGGCAACAATTACAGGGGATTACAGCCTCTCTGATAAGAAGTCTTTTATAGTCATTTATAAAACATTTCGCTTTAATAATCCGAGGAATGCACTGGGTAATGAGAGCCACAGCTGCCGGTGGGGGGGCGTGTCACATTCCCCTGATGGGAAGGAGCGCTACATCACACTGGCATCCACGTTCATCACACTGTTAATGAACCTCATATTTGTGTTGCAGAACGACTAATTAGAAGCTATTCTCAATTACACTAAGCAATGTTAACATGACACTAAAAGGTTACACTACGCTAGTTTTTACATGACTGACCGATTTCTAAATATAACGCACAGAGAAATTAGGCCTTTATTATGCCAATATCAGTCCCTGTGGATATCTATTTTACTGTCTAATGTGTGTAAAAATGTGAACTACAAAGTCAGTAAGAATAAACAATACAGAACATGGCAAAAAAAACAACTGAGGAGAGCTAATGTGGAAACTGTGTCTGTTGCTGCTGCTTTGGTGCAGCTGGTCGCAGCATTAAACTTCCCCCATACTTTTTAAGAAAAAGGGACTTTTTACTGCACTTTGATTTGAGCAAACTTTATGAGATTAAAAGAAAAGGCTCAAATTAGAGTAAACATGTGTGCAGCGCGGGCTTGCATGCAGCGGCGGGAGCCGCATCTGAGAAACGCTCCTAGAGACAGGTGTTTGCGATTATGAGCTTGCTGAGACCTGATTCACGAGGAGCAGTGAGTATTTGCAGGAAGAGGCTCACAACAGTGGGCCGGAAAACTCAGGCTCATCATGAACTTCCAGTATTTACACTGATATTTAGGAGACTGTGAGTGTGGAATGAAGCAGAATGAAGTCAACAATAACGTCTATCTAAAAATATGTTGCCGTTCTAGAGAGGAAGACTTCAGACTTAAGAGATTCACAGACAGATACGGTGAGCAGCTGAAGGTGCGCATAATACTTTAGTGCAGTGTTTCCCAAACTGGTACCTAGGGACTGACAGTCAGTCTATGTTTTTGCTTCCTCCCAGCTCCTGGTAGGGACTGTCTGTGGGTTTCCGAGGATTGGATTGGGAAACACTGGGAGCAGAAACATGGACTGTCTGTGGGTTTCCGAGGATTGGATTGGGAAACACTGGGAGCAGAAACATGGACTGTATGTGGGTCTCCGAGGATTGGATTGGGAAACACTCCTTTAGTGGACTAAACAGTGGTATTAATATTTATATTATATCTTACAATTCCCAAGATGATGTATGTAATAACTACATCCTTGTGTGAAATAACAACTGAAGATAAAAAGGGCAGAATACCTACTGTTGCCACGTAACTGCGTCTACAGTGGAACCAGCATTTTTCATGAACCTGTTGAGAAAAGTAACATGACAAAATGAGCTCATGCAACATTTTGACATTATTCAATATAAATAAATTAAAAACAAAAGGGAAAATAGCACTGTCGTAGTGTAAAAGTTATGTTTGTGCTGCAGCTGGCAGAAACAGATCACAGGGGGCACACCTGGGGTCACACACACAGACTGGTCACTCTCTAATGCCACAGAGACTGTGTGTGAGCGCTACCATCCCATGACTTTATTGCTTAAAGGATGGTGAAGCTGCAAGAATTTCTCACTGTAAGAGCTTTCATGAGCAAACAGGCCTCACTGGCCAGTAGAGGTGGAGCTGAATCCGAATACGGTATTCGGCAAAGCACAAATAGTGGGTTTGTTACTAATCTTTCTTCTGTACAAAGATTTTTTAAATGATTTGCTTTCTGGAAGTAATTTTTAAATGTGTATTCAAAGTATTTTGGCTTTTTAGGGAGTACAGGAACAGTATGGTAAAGGTATGCATACAGCATATTATAATGTTCGCATAGCATCCAAGTCGCCCAACGTATTACTGGAGAGAAGATAACCCAAACTTATGTTCTGCCAGATCCCTCAAGCAGGGGTTAATTAAGGTTTAGTTCCTGGCATACGGTACTTCAGAGAGAACAATTTTTATGTACAATGGATTTTTTTTTTTACATTCTATCTATTCAGTGTTCATCTATTAGGCCATCCTCCAATGTTCACATAGGCATTTATTACTTTAGAGTTTAGTTTATTGGTTTGAGTGGGTAGTAGGAACTGAATGTTATGTTTAAAATGCTTTCAATGCTGTTTATGGTTATACATGTTTATTACAATAATTATGAACACTTACATGTAATGTTGGTTTATGGTTTTCATAAGCCCAGCAATAGTTTATTGACGAACACTTATATTAACACTTTATTATCCTAAAATTACAAGTGTAATAAAAAAATCTAGAATGTTACACCTATTTCCACATTTATTCAAATACAAACACAAATAATGTTACTGCTCAAGAAATACAAATGCAAATACGATGTTCTCTGCACATCCCTACTAGACACACCGTTTCCACTTCCACATCACCACTGACCACATCACTTATACACATCTGAACTGGGGCAGGTATAAGTGAAAGACCACAGCTCAGTATAAGAATGGCTTAAATCCTTCCACTGGTCTCAACACCATATGCGAAAGCCTGGGTCCAAGCCAAGAGCAGCAGCGGAAATGGGCACAGCCAAGCCAAGAAGTGACGGCCTCCAAACAGGCAGAATGAAGGGATCCTGCCAAGTGTAAGTGTGCTGTACATGTGAATGAAACGCTGCTGCAGCAGTCCATTGAACACTGTCTATACTTCACATGCACAGAGTGGCTACCAACTAATATCAGTTCCAACAAAACACAGCTGATAGTGAGTGGTAGGGTATAATGCACCCTGAAAAGCTCGTATAATAGCAAACAGGGACAATTTGAACCATTTTAGCCTAATTCAAGTAAGACATTTGTTTCAATATACACTCACTGAGCACTTCATTAGGAACACTGTACTAATACTAGGTAGGGCCTCCCTCTGCTTTGAAAACAGCCTCAATTTTATGGCTTAGAACAAGATGTTGGAAACATTCCTTTGAGATTCTGGTCTTTGCTGATGTGCTTCACAATTTCTGCAGATCTGTTAACATGCCGTAAATCGCCTCTTCTACCACATCCCAAAACTGTTCTACTGGATTCAGATCCTGTGACTGGGAAGGTCACTGAAAAACATTGAACTTATGGAACTAGTCTGAGACAAATTTTGCTTTGTGACATGGTGCGTTCTCATGCTGGAAGTTGCCATTAGAAGATGGGTAAATTGTTGCAATAAAGATATGCAGATGGTCAGCAATAATACTCAAACTGGCTGTGGGATTGAAATTACAATTGATTGGTATTAATGTGGTCTGTGTGCCAAGAAAACATCCTGTTCATTACACCACCAACAACAGCCTGGAATGCTGACACAAGGAAGGTTGGGTCCATAGATTCATGCTGTTGACACCAAATTTTGACCTGACAGATTCAATAAGATTCATCAGATTAGGCTACATTTTTCAGTTTTCAATTGTCCAGTTTTGATGAGCCTGTACCTTCAGTTTTCTGTTTTTGGGGGACAGGTGTGGAACTCAAAATGGTCTGGTGTTGTTTTAGCCTACTAGCCTCAAGGTTTGACATGTTGTGCATTTTGTGATGCTTTTCTGCTCACCACAGATGTACACAGTGGTTATCAGAGTTATCATAACCCTTCTGTCAGCTTAAACCAGTCTGCCCATTTTCCTATGAACTCTCATCAACAAGGTATTTCTGTCCACAGCACTGCCACTCACTGGATGTTTTTTATTTTTTCCCACCATTCCCAGTAAACTTTAGAGACTGTCGTACATTAAAATCTCAGGAGATCAGCGGTTACAGAAATGCACAGACCAGCCCATCTGGCGCCAATAATCGTGCCACGACAAAGTCACTGGTGTTTGATGTGAACATTAACTGAAGCTCCTGACCTGTATCTGCATGAATGTCTGCATTGAGCTGTTGCCACATGACTGGCTGATGAGATAACTGCAAGAATTAGCAGGTGTGCAGCTATTCTTAATAAAGCACTTAGTCAGTGCAGCAGAATGATTAATTATAAATGCCGGAACTTTAACTTTCCTCAAAATAAACCAGAAATGCATTTTTATAAACAAATAACCAAAAGTAACTGAACTAATGTGACATAATACCAACCACAAGGCCAGAAAACATGACATATGCGGTATGTCATGACGAGAGTGGCATTATTTACATTTTTTGGCCAGTTACTTTCACAAAGTAGCGTGTAAAGAAGCAAATCATGCGCAACACGTGTTAGCAAGTACTCCGACAGATCAGGTGCCATCCATCAAGACGATCAAATGCTGGGTGAAGGATTCCTGGCCTTAGTCTATAGATTGTCATACAAGCCTTTTAAAAAGACAGAGAGCTAGAGCAGACTATTTCCACAAATGAAGGTAGCTAGTACAGATGGAGCTGCATTTTTAATAAATGGTCACAAAATGTTTCTCCAAAATTTTGGTACTACATACAGAAATGGAGGTCATGGAGGTGTAATGTCCACTGAATACATTTTAAAACTATTTTAATGCAATTTACTCTTGGGAAAGAATGTATTTATTTTTGTCCCATTGATTGTGAGAAGACTAATCTAGTTAAAATCATTAATTCCTGAAACAATACCTGAACATACCATCCCAATACCCTCAGAAGACATGTATATTAATACAAGAACATGCACAAACTAGGTTAAGAAGCACTGCCTTTTTAGTTTGGAAAGTAAACGAAACAGCTAGCGTCAGAGCAGCAGAACATTACGGGTTATAAAGGACAAATATGAAGCACTTTTCATTTGGATTGATGGATCTAAATCCCTCCAGAAATAAACAGCATTTAACACTCAGTTATTTAACTGTAACCGCCAGGCACTCATATGTGCTCATAGTGCAGACTAACACAGGCTCTACCTTTGGCCTCTTTCCAAACATGCCCCCAGTTGGGGGGGGTGGCCCATTAACCTCTGGTCATACAGTGAACAAGAGGTGCCCCCAGGCTGTCCTCAGACACAGAGCCCATAGAGCCCCTCTCCTGTGAGACCAGTCTTACCCCCCTGACCTGAGGTGTCAGGAAGATTTAGGAGCTCACTGTGGGACGTGCCACAAATCTGTACACCGACGGTGAGACTGATCAAACAGCTGTGGAGGTGTACTAATCAAACTCAGCTATCCCACAGCTTTGCCGCGTGGATTGTTTGGGTGCGTATGGACTGGGGTGCGGGTTCAAATGGCAGACATAACCATCTGGTATTCATAAGTGACATTCCAATAAAATGAATTCAAAATACATTTAAATCCCCTTTTTACTTGACTCATTATCACACGGCCATGCTGAATACCTCATTTCATCTAAATGCACTCGGCATTGCCGTGGAGCCCTGGGCAGGACCGCTGTGCTGTGCAGAAGCCAACGACACACATCGCATTGCGCAGCCGTGCAATCCCCTGCCTCTCCTCATGCGAGCGCTGCACAGGGACGGACGGCTGCACTGCCGACGCCACGTGGTGATTCGGCCCATGGGGCCGCAGGTGGGACGTTGCTCTATCACGCTATTAGTCGAGTGACACTTTATTTAGCTGACAAGCTATTTAAAGCGTGGGCTGTCCCTTGGCCGTGAAATAAACATCTCCTGCCTGGTGTGACTCGCAGGGTTTATGCTACTTCTTCCCCTCTGCAGGCAGCCCCCATACACACCCCACGCTCAGGAACGCCACGGCCACGGACTTGAGGCAGGCATGAAATGCTGTGTCAGGCCCCTTTGGCATTACATGAGATGTCAGTGCAGCAGCTTTTCATTCATGATCAGAGTGTGGCCATAACACCACGATGGTAGTCCGCTGAACTTGTTTAAATTAGGTCTGTTGTTCAACTGTGGGTGTTGGCAGAGATTTAACAGAAATGTCCATGCAATCTTACAATTGTTTAGACGTTTTAAACGGTCATCTAGACGCTTTAAATCTGATGGGCGTCACATATTTATGAAAATGTTCAAAATACGTACCTTACTAGAGCTACGGGGCTCAACCAGTGAGGTGAAAGCCATCTGCCCACAGTATCTACCAAGATAACGTTCCAGGCGCCCACAGCCCCTGGCCCACTCACCCCTCCAGCAGCAGGATGGCGTTCTTGCGAGGGCGTCCAATGTTGGGGCCGTACAGGTTGGCGCGACTATAGTAGCGCACCGACTGCAGCAGTGTGCGCAGCTGGGCAAAATCCTGCGCCAGCTGGCTGCTGTTGAGCGTGCGGGCAGCCACACTGCGGTAGCCGTTGGGCTCTGGGGGGGGGGACAGGGGCTGCAGTGAGAGCATGACATTGCACATCACATGGGGAGGAACGACTGCTCCATCAGGTAGCCACCCGCTGTCGGGAAGTCCGCAATCCCTCATATGGGGACACTCATTGGAAACCTTGGCAAACATCTCTTCAGGCTGATTCTGCACTGTTTATTTAGCTGGATAATCCTTAAAATTGTTAAATATGTGTACAGATCCTTTGGAATTCTTCTTTTCGCCTACCCCATCTTGCTCTCTACCTGCACGCAGACCTTGCTCCTGGCCCCACGGCCAAGTGACTATTCAGCTAATCACAGGCAAGGAAACTCATTGCTTCCAACCCCCCCAACACCACCAAAAAAAAGAGACAAGTCCCTCTTACAAAAATCCATTTAATATGTGGACATAAAAGATATTAAATTGAAAAGAACAGATCCTACAGCACCTGACCAGCTAGAGAGACGGCTGGGAGGCAAAAGGCAGCATTCCAAAGTGTCCCGTACAGTGACAGTATTCCAAAGCCAAGCCTTCTCCTGCATAGTCAACAATGAATTTGACCCTTCCTCTGCACTTGGAGAAACCTGTCTCCCAGCAGGTATGTGGCGTGCCAAGGTGTCTGTGCAGTTGCTGCAGTGTGCGGGGTGTAGCCCAGTTGCAGCCCAACATCGCTCACCGTTGCCCAGCTCCCAGGATATGTTGTACTTCTTGCCAGCGCTGTACTTGAGCAGGCTGAGGGCACTGGATCCATTCCAGGAATTGTCAGGGTTTCGATGCAGGGCGTTCAGGCCGAAGACAAGGTGCAGCCCAGCACAGTCGGCGAAGTTGTAGAGTTTGTCTAAAGACCTGGCTGGGAGGAAGCGACAGGCAGTTGTAGCATTGTTTTACCTCCCCTCTGTTAGGCACAGAAGCTGTACTATGGGCTGATATTTGTGCCACTAGAAACTGAACATGAATTTTGTATATTTGAATATGCAGTTATGCGCATTACAAAACCGAATCTGAATTCCAGTAACTCGAAATAGCATTTATACTACTTGGAAAAATTCAGTTCGCAAATTCAATTTCAATCTAGTCACTAGTGTGACACACATCAGGGTCCTTGAGGAAAAGTAATCGACCGCAGATTCACAACACAACTCATTTCCACGTTTACCGCAGTTATGCAGGTCGGGGTAAAGAGGAGGCGTGTGCCGGGGTGTAGCAAGAGCAAATGCGGGATCATATACGTAATAAATATTAAGCAGAACACGGGCACTACTGTGTCTTAATCTTTACCGTACCACCACTTCTCACAAGTTGCCAGTACTCTGCTACTCAGAGACAAGCGCTAAACGAGAGTGGCGGGGCACCGCGCACAGTATCGACAGTGTTGTTAAGGCGCTTCTGTTGTTCCCAACACCCCCGCCGCTGTTCTCACGGTCAATACATTAGCGACTCTTTTATTTTTACACTTCGAGCACTGCTTATACAGATCACCATATTAAACGCCATTCAAATTGATGCTTCCGGTTATTAGCACAGTACACGGAGAGCGTTGTAAGACATGCAGCAGACCAGAAGCATATCACCTCAAACCCATTTTATAACTTTACATTTAGATGGATACAGAGGAATAAGTGTCTCGATGCACTCGTGTTGTGTTTTTTTTTCTTCCCCGCCAATCAGGAGTCAGGAGCCGCTTGTCTGGATCTTCCGATTCAGCCTTATTGCCACAGTGAGGTTACAGCCAAGGCTGGACACCCTGCAAGAGTGTGCCAAATACTGTTTTACACTAATTTTTATACATTTTCTTATCATGTAGCAATATCTTGTCAGTTAAGCATAATAATTTGTTCAACCATTCACCATCGTTTTCTCCCTTGATCAACACGTATCCTAGATGATGTTTGTCAATCATGTCTTTTACTGTTTGGTCCCTCGGCTGAACATTATGGTGGCATGAACATGTCTAGCTTTTTAAAAAATACCCAGCCGAGAACTTTTGCGAATCCCTCCCTTCAGTAGCAAACCTTGCATCGGTCTTTGTCAGTCACGTGTCTGCACTGTATAACACGCCCCCATTCGCCGTTTTGATTGTATCGCGGATGTAAACACATTTGCTTAATATTTCATATTCATTGTTTTTTTCTCCACAAAAATGTAATTTTTAATGTACTCAGTTACAGGCAAATTTCATTACCAAAACACACTAGTAATGCAGGTATTTAAGAAAGGAAAAGAGTAAAGAATAAAACAAAAATGTCATTGCATGGACATAAATTTATTGGTCATATTTACATTCTCTATGCATTATGAAGTGCTAAATTATATTCCATACTCACATAAAACTAATATTGACTTCCGCCTCATATTGGCCAGATGGATATTTTAAGAGATATTTAGCATAAACACTGCTAGAAAACCAGATGAGATGAACAAGTGAGCCATAATTTAAACTAAACTGGAAGTAAAATTAATATCCCTAGCTAGTTTTGCGTTAGTCTACCATATTAACATAAACTAGCAGTGACAGAAATCGTTCATTTAACCACATATACTACCATATTAACCAGACGTATAGTTCATGTTTATGCTATCGCTTGTGTATATAAATCTTATATACACTTATACTCTTATACTCATATGTATCATAAGGTAATGACAAACCTGCGAATCCAGCATTTGTTTTTCTGACATCCCGGAACACGCCTTCTCTTTACCCCCAACCTACAGAACTACGCTAAACGTGGAAATGAGTTGCGTTGTGAATCTGCTGTGTATTACTTTTCCTCAAGGACCCGGATGTGTGTCACACTAGATTGAAATTGAATTAACGAATTACATTTTTCGAGGGAGGATAAATGCTATTTCAATTTTCGAGTTACTGGAATTCAGATTCAAACTATAAAATTCAGATTCAGTTTTGTAATGCGCATAACTGCAGATTCAAATATACAAAATTCATATTGAGTTCCTAGTGGCACAAATAGCCTATCAGCCCATACTCTGTCCAGCTGCTGTCGGTCAGTATGGGACCTTACGAGTTCTCCCTGAATGTTCATAAGGTTTCAAATCATAAATAATCACATAATGTGCTGTTAATTTTAAGCGCGCAGTTAAGTAAGTTCACAAAGCTATTTCAATAAAGTTCATGGGGAAATTTTTATGAGGTGATGTCTTAAATCCATTTTACGTATATATTCCCTGGGTATGATCAGTAACAGGTGAATACCACTTCCAACTCACACTGTGTGTTCCTTGTAAAAGGATCAATTTTAACAAATAAACAACTGTGCAGTTTTGTTGGAAAAGAGATTTCTGGTTTAATGGTTTAATTTTATTATAGATGATGGAGACACTGACAAAAAGCAGGACAGTAAAGAGAGAAAAAGGATGTTTGCACAATATTGCCTCAGACAATTTTAGGGGCTGCATTATGGGAACCATGTTGTAATGTGATCCGACGCTGTGCGAGCAGGGCGGACAAATGGGGAGCGAGTCCAAAGTGAAGGGAACAATAGAATTT
>JABFDZ020000066.1:13334252-13354948 GCA_019775955.2 Pollimyrus isidori | reverse complement strand
CTCTGGCCGATGGGGGCAAGTCTCCCAGTGCCGCTCCCGTTTGCCGAACACGTCCTCCCAGGCGACTTCTGCCTCAGCCCAGGGACACGGAGGGCTCCCCTGTTCTTCAACGCCCCTCCCCGCCGGGGCGAGCGAACAGGTTCCCACGGACAGGCGAATTACCTCTGGCTTCCGCCCGATGTTTCTCCGCCTCCCCTGCTCTGCCAGCTGATGTAGGCGAGAGAGAAGCTTACGCGCCCGGGTAAGCGGGTATTGGTGACCAGCTGGACGCTCCTTCTCCAGGAGGGCCGTACCCCGATCGGCCAGCTCCAGAGCTTCGCTGTTCCACAAGACTTCTGGTAGGCATCGCAGCAACACGAAGTCGTGCAGCAGACTTTGTCTTTCGGACTCGGTCTGCTGCTCCGTGTTTTTCGAGAGTCGCGGCATTCTGTAATGTGATCCGACGCTGTGCGAGCAGGGCGGACAAATGGGGAGCGAGTCCAAAGTGAAGGGAACAATAGAATTTAATACGAAGCGGCAACACACCAACATAGACACGTTTAATGCCGCGACTGCCGGCACAGACTCTGACGCAGCCTAAAATACACAAGACGAAGCTCGGGACGGGCGAGCGGCGTTCGCCTCACAGGTGAAGACAATGGGTAATCACGGAAGGTAATGAGGGGCGTGACACACGAGAGGCTGGAACAGGGACGGACGTCGCAGGACGTGACACATGTAATGCATGAACAGATTTTCTTTAGGATTATTATGGCGAGCTGCCACTTCCAATGGCCTTAAGTTCTGATAATGCACACGCTCAAGGAATTAGATGATTATGTAATCAATGGCCAACATATATTTAAATAAAGCTGTATTTTCCCCCATTAAACTAATTATCATTATTAATTGTTAAATAAATATATAGAACTTTTAAGTCAACTTTTCACAAGAAAAGGACTTATCATACCTGATCACAGCATGCGAAGCAAATCACTGGAGAAGGACGTCATGCTTGGAATGGTTAGTGGCTAAAGAGGAAGATGACGCCCAAGAACTCGCTGGCTAGACACCATCAAGGAAGATACTGGATTGAGCATAGCAGAATTGAAAGAAGTCACGATAGATAGGAAGACATGAAAAGCATTGATCCATAGAGTGGCCGAGAGTCGTACTCGACTGAACGGATGATGATGATACCAGTAATACCGCAGACATCAAAGACACAGTGAAATTATATTGCAGTATTTGAGATATTAGTGTGGTTAGAGGTTAACAAGGTTCATGGTCAGTATGAGAATAAGAACAAGATTAATACTACAAATGGAGATATAGCTACTTTAGTAATGCTACTGTCTATACAATGTCTTCCTGCCCACCCTTATCTAAGAAACAGTGTAATGTTCACAAGGCAGTATCAGATAGTGATCAGCAGTTTTGTACATTCCTTGTTTCTGATGACTATTCACAGCCATTTCCGCACACACACACAAGTTGGTACCTATCTAAATGGGGACCGTCCATTCCTTTCTATGGGAAAAACCCTAATTCTAATCATGACACCCTTAACCTGTACCCATCCCTAACCTTAACCATTTATCAACCCAAATACAAAACTTTTGCATTTTTACTTTTTTGATTGCATTCATAGAAGTTTATATGATTGCATATAAACATAGAGTTTTCTATGATTGCATTCATAGAAGTTTAAACTGAGGTTATGCAAAAGGGGACCTCAAATAATGTCCCCAAAGGTAGGGGAATTTCAGGTTTTATTACACTTTGGGGACAATTTGGTCCTCAAATGTGATCTATGCAAACCCACACACATACACACACACCTGCAATTATATCTTTCTGGGGACTTCCTATTCATTTCTATAGGAAAAACACTAATGCTAGCTATGACAACCTTATCCCCTGCCTAGCCCTAACCAAAGTTGAGTTTTCCCCTATGAGTACCAGGAAACCAGGAAACTCGTCTCCATAAGGTGTTCATCACATTGTGTGGATATTTGGTCCATACAAAGTAAGGTATATCTGGACTACAGTACTTACACAGACACACACATGTGCACACACAGATTTGAATTCATATCTTTTGTGGGGACTGTCCATTCATTTATATGGGCATAATCCTAATCCTAAAAATGACAACTTTAACCCCTGCCAGTCTTAACTCTAACCAGTTAAGTAACCTAACAAAATACAGTGGTACCTCAGTTCTCAAACTCATTAGAATTGGAATTTCTTAAAGCCAACCAACCAGTTTGAAAAAAAAAATCCCAGAACTTGAACTGAATCTCAGAAGTCAAACTGTGAAAGCCGACCTAAGATAACTTGTTTGCGTGGGGAAATGAGTCATGCTGTATGTCTCTCAGCGAAAACAATTAAAGGGTAAATCTTCAGTGTCAGCCTCGCATTCGCTACAATAGCATCGTGCATGTTTACACAAGCTGAATACATATATTTAGACAGTAAAAATACATTTAGACAATGATAGACAATAACAGTAATTATTATTATATAATAAAACACATTTAAATATAAAGATTTCTTATTCATTATTTTAATATTAATAATAAACCATTAATACATTTAATTATAATAATATTGTCGTGCCGAGCGAACGGAACGGAGACAAAGGCGCAGACATTTGGGTATCGGGGAATATGGGGTTTACTTACAGGTAAGGCAGGCAAAACGCAGACGGACAATACAATGACCGGAATGTGGAAACGTAGACTAAATACAGAGGACTAATGACAACAACCAGAAACAGCTGATCATATGGGGATTCCACAAGGGGTTACGGAGGAGGCGTGACACGGAAGGAGTGGACAATCGCGGCAAGACACATTGGGTTTTTTTAACTTTACACATTGTTTGGATACATTTATTTTCTTACTTTACAAATTATTGTTTTGATAAATGTGCTTAGATATGTTTAGTGCAGTATATACACTTCTTGTTTTATCAGGTTCATTTTGTGTTTAAATGCTAAAAAGAACATATTTAGGTGCATTTTTTTTGAGCCGGGAACCAATTAATTGGTTTTCCATTATTTCTTATGGGGATAATTCAATCAGAACTCAAACTTTTTAGGATTCACTCCGGAGTTCTGAACAGATTAAGTTTGAGTTCTGAGGTATCACTGTACAAGATTATCTGTATTTTTACTTTTTTGGTTAGTCATAGATTTATTTTCAATTAAGTTTCCCCTAGTGGGGACGAAAAAGTGGTCCCTACACTGTCAAAATAACAGGATTTTATCTTATTGTGGGAACCACAAATACATGACACACACACACACACACACACACACACACACACGCATACACACACGCATACAATTATTTCCTAACATGGTTTAAAAGAACATTTTTCCAACAGTGGAATCCATGACTCTTGAGCTGAATCTCTCTATGCTAAGACTTGAGCCGTAAACATAAATATTGAGCTGCACTTTGACCTCACTTCCTTTCATAAAAAAGAAACAGGTTAGGGTTCCAGATGTACAAGGGAACTGAGGCTGTTTAAAGGGCCTTAAACCTGCCACAAATGTGTCAGGCTTGTTTGAGGGCATATGCTAACCTGGCACTCTGAAATCACATATTTTATTAAAGTTTTTCAGAATGAACTGGATCTTGATAAGCACACAGTGGAGAGCACGGAAACAGCCCAGATTCTCAAACTCCGCTCCAGTCACACAGGTGTCCATCAGCTTTTCACAGCTCTTGACATCAAAAACGACATGACTGATAGACCAGCAAACTGAGTTGAACTCTGACAGTAAATAATGTGGGGTTGCAGGCAGGCTTCCATATAAAAGCATGAGAGGGCGACCCAGTCAGCTGGGTGCCCTGGTTAAACACAGCACCCATATGGGCCGCATAACCCGTTCTGAAAAGTAACAATAAAAAGGTGATGTCCTCATTAAGCTGCAAACCACCAGCCAAGTGCAGCCAGCAGCCCATCTGTTTGGGTCACTCAGCCCAAGATGTGCAAACGAAGTTTCTGCAGTTGTGTCATTTTTGGAGTTTCTGCTTTTTTATATTTACATTAGCTGCTCCCCAGCATTGTTCAGAGTTATTTTTCATATATTATTGTCGTATATGTGAACCACACCTAACCCGGTATGAAAAGCCTAGCACTCGTACCCCAGTGACAACAACAGGGGGACACAAGGACCCCTGTGGAATGCCCCTGATCGGTACTGCACACTGAGGAATGTACATACTGAAACCCAGCCTAGCAGTGTGTGGTTCCAGGAAGCACACTTATGTTTGGCCTCTGGGCTGCTGTGCCACATCCCCTCAGGTCAGGCAAACCCAAAGACTGGATCCATCCATCCAGTATAGGACCAAATATAGATAAATGTTTAATAAATTAATTTTTAGAATTTTTTTCTTTCAAACTGCACGAGTTATGAACTTAATGTTATTATCTATAAGCATATCATTCGGATCGTATATCACAGACACAGGCATTAAAGGCTGAGTATTAAACACTGACTTTAAATGACATTCTAAGGTGTTTACATTAACAAACTATGGGAAAATGTTCTTGGGACAGAATGCTTTGTGAAACGCTGCGGACGCCAGCAGGTCCCCAGCGTAATGGAAACAGGCGGGTCTGGAGACTGTCAGTGCAGCTATCTGATGTGAGACACCAGCAGGCCTGCACCAGAACCGCACGCCTCATTTGTGCAGCCTTTCCTTCCAGGCGCACGATTGCTTACAGCATTTGAAAAAGTCCCGTGTTGTACCTGGACAGTTTTACGAAGACCACATAAGAATGTACATCGTTCTGGAGAGATTCTAAGCTGCTTGGGACAGCATCACAGATTTAGGCAGCTCATTATTTCCATCATTTATACCAGGTGACAGACAGTTGAATACAAATGCCTAAAAAATACAAGTTAACCAGGACACCCAAGGGCCAGAGTGTTAGCAAATTGAGAAAGAGAGCTTGAATGCACAGAGAGAAAATAGAGACTTAAATACAGGTGATATAATCAAAATGTTTCTCTCTGTCTGGTAGGCTTTTGCAGTAATTACACCACAATCTAGGTGTTTTTTGGAATATTTAGCAATACTAAAAGTCATAAAAGCAAAGGGATTCTCCTAAACACATGTGTCCCAGACAGGGAGAACAGGAAGTGAACACCTGGTTGAAAACACACCAGAGTCCTGTGGCTCTGCCAGCTGAATGCTCTTACAAAGAAATTGCAACTCTTTGCCCTCAGAAACTCAAGGAACACAGCATGCTTATTAAACTTCTGGCAGTCCTAACACATGGAACCTACCATGGATTTTTGCACTTAAACGGCTGACTGGCTGTAGAAACAATTGAGGTTTAAGTGAATTTCACATGCTCATAACAGCAGTGACTTTCCCGTATCCATTACGATTCCATGTTCTTGATTTTGTGATAAGTCAACTCTGGCACTGAGGTCAACCTGAACTCAGCATACTGTCTCCTCCAAGTAATGGTACCTCAGCAGTCAAAAGTAATACTAGCTTCACTGGAGTGGTTTTGGCTACAGAAGGCCACATCCACAGCAGCTTCAGATATGTGTAGGCGAGTGAGACAGGGTGGCATGGCTGCTGAGACACCACTAGGAATGGATGCCAAATTACCCAACGTGAGTTTGTTTAAGACTAATAACAAATGCTCTTATGCGGATACAAAATAGAAGAACATTTCAATGGGTAAAACTCACCACACTCAATGGGCAAGATCAGTAAAACACATTTATTACTTCTGAAAAGCTGTGTATATTTCCCTTGTTACAATCTCAGTAGGGGTGAAGGAAACTCAGTTTGTGTTAAAGCGAGGAACTCTGGGGGGATCAGGGGTAGTGCCCTCACCTGCTCCCATAAAGCAGTGACCAGCACAGGGCCAGCGGCCTACTTCTGTGTCAATGCTGTGACAGTTTAATGGCCACAATTAGGACAAGTATGCGACCAAAGGAATAATGCCTCGGTCTCCCTCTCTGTCCTTCCGGGCTCTAACCACAAGCCCAAGACATCACAGTGCTGTGTGGGGCAAGGAAAACAGGCGTTAAGCTAATTGATTACCTAATAGATTGCTAAATATGTGCTTTTCTCTGTGTTCATCTTCTTAGATTACACTGCAGGCAGTAAGAGAATTAGATCCTTATGCTATTGTACTTCAAATGTTGAGCTGTGAACACTGCTCTGAGTAGTTGTGGAATTTAAACTGGTGTCTATTACACCTCAAACCAAGAACAGACTATGATAACAATGGACTGTTTCTCATTTATGGCCCCGTACTGGCTCTGAAAATAAGCTCTGTAACACTGCACGATGTTCTGCTGGAGAGTTGCTAAAAGCCTCAACTGCCATTTGCTCCAGTTCAGGACCTCGAGTGCCGAGAAGACAGGATATGTCCTCCTCAGAGCGATTCATTCAAAGTAACGCAATTCAGGCATTATTCATGCCTGGTTATATTTCTGAAGGCAGAGCATCAGTTCATTTATAGAGTTAAACACTTAAAACACAGCATACCCAGACTACTCACTGTTACACCCAAGGCAGCTTAGCTCAGCCCATATGCCTCAGTGCGCACTCGCAAGTTGACCTACGCAAACGGCACACTGCCCTGTGAGATCATAGCAGCCAGATAGGCATCCCCGGTGTGCCACCCTCTGCCTCTAGGGGGGGTCGACCCCCAAAGAAATACGGCCACCTACTGTGAATGTTTTGGCCAAGAAGGTCACAAGCTGAACATATCAATGACGACGCTCTGGCACTGTTATCCTTATCATTATCACAGATATCCTTCTGCCATCTAAGGGGATGAAATGTAAAACCTTCATGGGTGATACACATGCTCATTGAACTTGTCAGCATCCCAGAGAGATAACATCTTGCTCACCATATGTGTTAGAGCCATTACTAGCGCTCAGGTAACATTCAAAATAACAAAAAAAAAATCCCTGGCCGGGGTTTTGCTTGGAGATGCATTTGATGAAAAATTATTACAGGCTACTAAAAGAATCCAATAGCACTGACATTTCAGATTATGTCAATATTTAACTTCACTGAATAAACCACCGCGATGACACCAGCGCTCAAAAATGGAGCTTTCCGGTTGTCTACAACCTGTAACAAAAAGTTGTGTAATGTGCTATTAAGCATTTTGTGTTAACGTGTGAGAGCTTGCTTTGGGCTCACTGGTGACTCATTAAACTGAATTGATCTACGATGTCACATCCTTCAAGACGGCACACAATGCTAAAAAGTGACCTCTGAAATGGGGCTCCCAAGTCAGGGATCGTCTGGAGAACAATCAATATTCCAGTTCTAGAATATTATTGTGAGAACCAGCAGAACGCAAAAGCTTACCAACTATTGAAACAGATCAATAACAATAATAATAATTATTATTTTGATAACAACAACAACAACAACAATAATAATAATAATAATAAAGTCATGCTTAAGTTTAGTCTGCAGTTTAGTGGAGACAATATTTGAATTCTTCCAAAAGGTAAAGTGTGCATACTGCTGAAACTGAAATGTAATGTTAAAATGACCTTTTCTGCCTTCTTCTGTTACTGTATGTGTCTTATTTCAGTCAGAGATACATGTATTTCCCACTGGGCACCGCAAATATGTCAAACTGATCTTATTTTGAGCCAAACTATAGGTTCTTACACTGAGTGCTCTGGTTCATTTTAAACACAGATCAAAAACTAGCTTGAGGGAATACTTCTAGACGAGACAGAAGATTGTTTAGCGAAATTAATTGGGAACTTTCTTGATTTCTTTATGAATTCAATATGAGTTTCTAAAGTAGAAGTTATGTGTATCTTGCAGCCAGCAGAAAACCAAAGTGCTCGCCTTGTGTGTGCATTGTCGACAGCAATTCTAGTTGGTTGCAGCTGACCTAGAAAATTACAGACGCTCTTGAACTTACATATGGGGAACATCGAAATGTGCAGAACTCAAAACAACATGGTTCACATAACAGCCAACTGAACCAATAATGTTAAAACATTCTTTCAAACACCCTGGTGAAACTTCTGTGACAGAATAGCAACCTTGAATCCTACCATCTTTTGGTCGGAAGACCATAGGATTTTCAGGGTTTCAAAAACACTTCAGTAACTTCAGCATACCAAACTAAACAGCAAACGTGACTTAGGTGAACAATATATCCCTATTGATTTTGGTTCTTCCAGAGTAGCAGAGAGCTTCAGATTGTACTCACTTAATATCCACTGTGCCAGGTCCACTCAACCTTTATACACTTCAACAAAATTGAACCAAAGCTATAAATGAGAATCATTAGGTCCAGGATGACCTTTACCGTTTCCATCGACCATTTCACTATAGAAGACACCCCGTTATACACAGATTCTTTCTCACTAACTAATATATGAGCTTGTGATGCACTGGAATATGCAGGCTGAGACAAACCAAACGATATACATAAACTGGTGGTAGTGTTTGTCCTCCCAAGCATTTTGACCACCATCCTTATTAGAGGCCACACATGCACCGGCTGGTCCAGCTGCGTCTAATAGCAGCATGAACCCATTCTTTCATTCAGGATCTGGTTTCATCCCAGTGCAAAGTCAGTGATCAATGCACCTGACTAAACCACTAATGTATACAGCACATTTTGCTATATTCTGGTCCACACCCTTGGCAATCGTATGCAGACAAACCCAGCATCCGATTACGGAGTGCTGATGATTTATTAGCTATAATGAAAGATAGCATACAAATATAATGGGGGCAATGGCCCAAAATGCTCTCAGCTCTGATCTTCAGTCATGGGTATAAAACTGAACTTAGCACCCAAATGTTGGCAATTGGCCAAGCACTCCTTGTTAACCCAAAGAACATAAATCATGACATCACCATTAAACCCTGCTAGGATCCTTTTACGGCTTTTCTTTTTAAGTTAACAATTATTTAGGGAATGAGGTCATGGACAGATTTCCAATAGGAAACATTCACACATATTACAGATTTTTCTCCACTGAAAGTGCATAAGGCACAAATGCAAGGTGACTATCAGTGGTACTTGTGATGGCTTGTCTTTGTTCCACCAATGCATACATACTTGCAGCCGTGGAAATCTCTGCAGACTTATTTTCACTTTGCGGTCTGAAAAACATAATAGTCTCCAGTATGGCTGCCTTTATAG
Source organism: Pollimyrus isidori (assembly GCA_019775955.2). Taxonomy (NCBI): domain Eukaryota; kingdom Metazoa; phylum Chordata; class Actinopteri; order Osteoglossiformes; family Mormyridae; genus Pollimyrus; species Pollimyrus isidori. The sequence continues at coordinate 13,345,783 of JABFDZ020000066.1, read as the reverse complement.
CCACAGTACCAGTGCATATGGGAAAACAGGTTTTCAGAAGCCTCACTGTGACATCATACTTGTCATATACGTCAAATATGTCTCATAATGTGTTTATAAACAGTGAGCTGAACAGGGACTCGGCTTTGATAGTGTGTGTTTTACTTTGAGAAACTGCTCAGGTCAAACCACTTTTGAATTTAAAGAAATGTGAAATATGTGGGCACCTGTTTTTAATCAGCGGTCAAGGAGGAGCTTGCATACGTCTATGAGCGTGCGTATCCATGCGCACATGTGTGATCTGTGACTAGTACGGCATCTTACTGCAGGCTTGGAGCTCTGTGCAGTGCGCACACACACACACACACACACACCCATTCATGTTAACAAAGCAGCCCATCGCTCTGTGGCTCAAAACCGCCCCCATCCCCCACCCCGTATGTAAGGTGTCATCCTTTATGAGAACCAAGAATAAGAAACATCCAGTTTGTTACATGTCTCATAACAGCTTTAACAAAATCTTAGGGCAAAAATTATTTGTTTCGGTGACAGAGAAACAGCTTCAAAAGGAAAGAAAAACACACAAAACCATCCAGCCCTTGTAATTCCAGAAAAAAAGTTATCTTCCCATGCGGAAGCACCCTGACTTCTAAATTTATTCCAGCCTTTTTTGGAGTTTTAAGGGAAGTAGTTATTTTGGTTGTCAAGATATAGTGTAAGGCCAATAATGTGACATCAGTGACAGCTTGACTTGTTGCGGTTGCTGGAAATTCCAAGCAGCAGAACCGAGAGATATGGAAGCATTCAGAGGATTTTACCGGGTCTTTGCTTATTAACAGTAAGTTTTTTTTAATATGTTTAATGATTCCTATTATCCAGTTGAAAACAGAACAGAATCATCCATTTTATTCAGTTCTTTAGAATGAAGTCTGCAGGTCAGAAAAGATGCCATTTACAATGTAAACATCAGAAACATTTGCTCTTCTCACACAATATAAATATGAAAGAAACAAAATAACTTTTGAAAAAGCAGCTTTCCATCTTAATGTAAAATTGGCTGGGGGCAAATCCAAGAAAAGGGCTTTGTTACTAGTTGGCAACATATGTCTTGCTCATCTGGGATCTTTCCTGGTGCAGTGCTAAAAAAAAACATGCCGCTATGGGAATTGATCCCAGGTACTCTGCAGAAATAAGTAAAAGGATAACCCATCAGTTCTTAGGAAGAAACCCTGGTGTTACTTTATTTGCCAATTGTAAAAACACATCTCCAAGTACAGAGTGAGTCTTTGTTTTTTCACACATCCCAACTTGCTTTCCAATGATGAAGATACACACCTACAGGCAAGAGAAAAGCCTGGGGTCACAGTGCAGGGTCAGATGTTTTATGGCAGCCATGGAGCACTTTTTGGGGTTAGAGGCCTGGCTCAAGGGCCCACAAGTGCTATTGTTACCTTGCCAGCCACAGGATTCAAACAGATACTTAATTTGGATCTTACTGGTAGCAAATGATATGCGTATTAAACCAACTATCAAATCCAACAGAAAACTCACAGGTTAGCATGGTATTTGGTGTGGCCTCCAGCCCCCAGAAGCTACAATTTGAGCCATTTTGTGGCCATTTCACGTAATTCCAGTAACTCATAAATACTTGAGCTGCTAGAACTCATTATGGCTCAGCTTTACTTCATCAACAGCAGGAGGAGAGAGAGGAGCACAAGAAGTCCAGCCATAGTCCTCAGACAGGAGCGTGCCGGGGCTGCACTACCGAACTCCACTGCCAGTCCCATTGGCCTGCAAAGCAAAACAGCTGTGTTCTCACTCTGTGCCCCTGAGACAATCAGTGCACCATGTTCAAAGGGTCCCTCTTAAGCTTCTGACACCATAACCAGCATTAAAATCTGGTTCCCACACCCCTACTAATGCCATAATTGCAGCATGATTACTATGCAATTTTAAGCATTACAATTAAGTGAATCTGCAGTCAAAACACTGCCCTTAAAATCACCTCAGGCCCAAATGCGCCATCAATAACCCACTTAAAGACAAGCACCATGTACGTACCCTTATACCCCAACTGTTGTTGTTTTTTGATAATGTCCTTAAAATTCATTCCTTATGTTTTAACTCAGCAGTCATACTCTTTCCTGCGGGTTTCTTTTGGTGTTTTTGTCTACGTTTTCAAAATTTTGCCTTTCTAAATACATTTTGAAACGGGTATTATTCCAAAGCATAATTTAAGAGGACACCATTGGTTAATGTACAGTAATCTCAGACATTCTGTGGCGCTCTTTTTGGATATCTTAATGCAAACATCATGTGTTGTCCCTCATCCCCAAATTTGTATGCCAAATTAAACAATTCGACTGAAGTCTACTAGTGATAAGCATCATAGGTATGAAAACAGATAAGCTATGCTAGGCTCCAGCCAGACAGCTGGACAGCCACGTAAGGACAGTACCAGGCACGGTGACACTGAAACACATCGCCAGTGGTTTCTGCCCAAAGGTATGGCCCCAGGACTTGGCTGGTCTTTGTAACCAGGTCTGACAGAACTGGGTTGGAGTTTGCCTGTAGCTCCACTACGCATGTTTCTCCCAGATGTTTTCTGAGAAGGACAGGAGATTTTCCCAAACATTCACCTAAATAAATACCTTCTAAAAGATGCAAGTGATAAAAACATTTGTCTTCTCATCGAATGTTGAAGCCGGCTAACGCAACAACTTTTCATCATGGTTCATTGTGTATATACTGTAGGTAGCATAACTAATCAAGAAGAAGAGGTCTTTAGATACTTTTTTTTTACAAAACACCTGCAAAACTACTAATGTTACATGCCTTTAAGTTCAGTGAAATTCATTTCAGGCCTTTTGAAAGGCAGCAATGTGAAATGTAACATGAACGTTCCTCCAAAATTTGGCCACACAGGAGACAACAGGAAAATCCGCTCTGAAACCCATAAAGAGTGGAACTGAGACAAACATATTAGACGATACTACAAAAACGTTAATTAATTTGAAATCATTGGCATCAACAGAATGTACTGTACAATAATTATTTATTTTAAAAACAAAAGGTTGTATTTCTTTGATATTCTGACAACAGGCAATCTTTGTCAGTTATGGATGTCATAAATTTATGTTAAATTGTATAAATGCTTCAGTTCCTTATGCAATAAACACCCCAGGTCCATGTTTTCTTTAAGAATTTTACCTTCACTTTACACATTCTAACCCTCCAAATGAAAATGAATAAGAAATGTACTGTGCCAGTGAGCTGTCAATGAAAACCCAGCCACCCATGGAGGATGACAGTTGGGCAGGTGACACCCTGCAGGCCCCTGTCCTGGCCGTGGGGTGCTACAGTACGGTATGTGTGCCCACAGACACAATCAACCCAAATTATGTGTAATAACCTGAGCTCTTGCGCTCCTTTTGAAGTTAGTCTCACGGGAAGAGCATGTCAAGAGCATATCAGGGTCACAATGGGGGAGGTTACCAGACTGTGCTCATAATGACCATTCGGGCCAAGGAGACTGCCTTTGTTAGGGCAGACCGCTGATGGACAGCAGCCTGTCCTGGCGGCCCATACCTTCCAGATGGTGCCATTTTGAGCCCCTTTTCATCCCCCGCCTAGAAAAGTATTTGGATGATCCTGCAAAATTTTCAAACTGTAGTGTCAACACTCACTTGTTACACAATGATGTGGTTTCAGAGTTCATTATACTGCTTTTTAGTGGTTTATTATGACTCACTACAATCTTATGCTTGAATGAGCGACCAGGCATTGCTGGGTCCCTTTCAGCTCATTCAGATTCACTATTTTAATTCCATTGCCATAAGCAATACTGGCTACTGTTCCGTTAACTTAAATGTAAAAGAAAACTGCATGAGTGAATTACATGCCACTGGTAATACTTGTGCTTGTCATCAAAGGCATGGCATGGATGCAAATCATTAACTATAAACAAAGCAGACGGTGCCATTTTGACGTCTTGCTCGCATTTTAAAATAACTGGACCATAAAACTGTAGTCAGGTTCACCACCTGGACAGCTGAGCCCTGACTCCAGATACCTGGAGCATACCAACAAGGAAGCTGTGTAGAGCCAATAGAAAAGCCAGCTTGCAGCCGCGCTCCGGGCCAAGGCTGTACCAATCTGGTTGATGGGTCATTGTGCCTTGACAGCCAGCCCCACACTTGGGCAACTAGGCTGCTAACATGAGTCTCAGGAGGATTGCTGGGCTGCCAGGCAGAGGAGCAGCCAGACAACAGCAGCCCGAGGGTGTCTGATACAGCCAGTGAGAGTCTGATGTGGAACCTGCATCTGGTACTGTTTAGAGGTGTCAGGTCCTGTCAGTCAAGTCGGAGATTAAAAAGACCAGGAAAAAGGCTTCTTCTGGCTTCCTTGGGCCAGAAACATTCAACGCGCCCCTTCTTCAATGAAGCATAGGTCCTTGTACCATACCACAGAAAATTCAATTTTACTTTTCCGTTCCCTGCTTCCTAGACCAGAGTAAATTTCATTACATACATATGGGCTCATAAAATTCTTTCGAAGTATTAGTTTGGTCCCAAACAATTGTATCAAACTTAACATATAAAGAAAGTGGACATACTGTATACTGCCACTAATTCATATACAGAACCTCGCACTAAATAAATTAGATAAAATTATTCTCAATAAAGTGAATATTCATGTAGCACATTATGCTGTTTCATTTTTACAAGGCTATGGGCTGCATTTTTCCAGCTGAAAAGTGGAAGATAAAATGGATATCTGGATGGACCGTTTTAAATAATCTCATCAGTATAAAACAATATTCATTCTAGTCCCACAGTGAGGCGCTATGTGGGCAGCAATGTAGCCTCACACCTGCAGGGCTGTGTGTGTGTGTGTGTGTGTGTTTGTGTGTGTGTTCTCCTGGTGTTCTCCTAAGTTTTCACCTTATCGAGTCATAGTGAGCATGGAGCCCGGCACAGGGGACATGATGCAGTCCCTCATACAGACAGAAAGCCCAGTTCGCTGAACCATGTGCTTTCAGGCGGCAGCAGGCAGTCCACCCACTGTATAATGAGTCTTTTTTTCTACTTTGGTCACTCATGAAACACTATAATCATGTAAAACAATATGCTTATCTGTAAAACAATAACAGCCAATTTAGCTAAAAGTTACAGTACAAATAACAACAAAAACCTGAGTAACGACACTTCTGAAAATGACTCTCCCTCTAGGCAGTGAAGCTTTTATTAAAACATTGAGGCTCTGAACATGGCTGCCTGGTTTTGGTTCCTTTCGGTAAAGTGCTCGCATTTGTACCGGCCAGCTAGACTGTCAGCATATGCTCTCAGTAAAAGCACCCAGATGTACTTTATACATGCAGCCAGGCTTCTGCTAAATTCTGCTCATCATTCAATAAACAAAAGGAAAGGCAGGGACACAGAGTAAGAGTCGAATTATATTAATCTAATTTACTCTTTAAATCTATTGACAGAAATATAGCTTTACTCCAATGTAGTCATAAGTACAAAAATGTAGTCATAACTCCAAAATACTCACATTAAATTAATATCATTTATATATAACCCATCATTCTATATACTTATGTGAAACCAGATAATTCCCCAGACATGCAACAGACCTGAGCATGTAGGCATAACATGTTAAGACGCTTCTCAGAATTACAACTCAAAACCTGATGGAATTAAAACAGTGAATTTGACCCTGCATCCGCAGACCTGGCATTTGGCTCAGTACTGTTTAAATAATAGTGCCACTTTTGACGCTATTGTAAACTATAAAGAAAGCCACGTGGATCAAATGCTTCTACTGGAAGTTTAAATTTTAATAGAAAACACAAAAAAAAACCCTCTCTTTAAAGCCAAAATGACATTGATTACATTTAAATTAGATCATTTATACCACAATTTATAGATCATCTTTACCTCTCTACTTCTGACCCAAGTACTCCTACAAATTTTGCTTCTGCAAGCCCTTAAAAAGAGGCACTCCATTACCCGGAGACACGGTAATGAAAATCGCATGAACAGCTATGTAACGAGTGCAGGAATCCTTTTGCCCTTTCATACCTGCCAAGCAAACATTCACTATGCGTGCCTGTTGTGGCTTAGTAGAGAATGGCAAAGAATGACTTCAGTGGGTAGACACATAATGATAAATAACACTGACAAGTTCTGGAACATCAAAACAGCCACTGACAAAGGAATAAAAATGAAATAATATGTAGTTCACAGGTGGTAACAACCAAAATGGCCAATTTCTTATATAACCTGCATTTTTAGCAGATCTAATATGTTCTATTCAGCAAAAAAGCCTGACAGAGTTAAAAGTGTTCTGGTTCAACAAGACCTCCAATGGCATGACTCCGGCAGCAGCTGTAGAACATAAAAAACCCAGAGGAGGAGAGAAATTCAATATGCTTTTATGCTGGTAAGTCCTTCAGTGAAATGTTCATTAAGTCACAAATCTCAGCAACATGTGAACACATCACATAGCAGCTGATATGAGAGAGGAAGGCATCAAAGAAGGCTCTGTCCTGCTGAGGCATCTTCGTCTCTGAGCTGCTGGTCGGGGAGAGCCCAGCAGACAGCCGTTAGGTCACTGTGCGCGGTCCAGGCAGCCAGCGTAGGCCTGGAACTGCTCTGTCGAAATTTGCCACTGTTTGGCCACTTGCTTACAAATCTCCGACTGCCTGGACTACTGGAAGTGAGCTCACAGTATTCTTGGAGTTTGTTGGAATGAACAGACCAAATGCTCCCTGAAGGGATTCAGACATTCATCTGTCATGACAATGGAATGTAAAATTCTACCAAAAGGAGGGGACATTCTAGTGCCACCAGAACAGTTGACTGTTATAATAGGGATTTCAGGATTCCTTCTGATCAAATAACTCTAGAGCTGGGCAATGTCTAAAAAAAACAATAAACAATACTGACAAAAGGCAATTCTAGGGACACTGGGGGCCCCAGACAAAAAAACTCCATGGGGCCCTCCAACGCCCTCCACCAACATGGTAAAATTTATTACCAATATTTTAGCGTAAAGTCTGAATTATTAATCTAAACAAAGAAAATGTACTAAACCCAATTCCTTTATTTTTACTTTACTGTGAAAAACAGAATGCACAAACAAAGCAGATTTATTGCTGTGACGTACTATGTACATTTCCTGTCTTGCGTGTCCTGTCCCTACACCTCTGATGCTGGCACACACACGAGCGCTCACTAATGAACTCATTAATCTTTGTGTCATCTAGGTTTGTGTGTAGCCCTGACAAAGGTGATAATCCGCGGTTAGTTACCTTCAAACACTGACACCAGGCTACTTCTCTGTTACCGACGATGATATCGCCCATTGGGCACTTCCTTCACTTTGGCACCAAGACACAGATTTGATTTGATTTCAAAACCATTTAACACACATGACCTAAAAGCAAAAAGCAAAAACGGGGTGGCTGACCTCGAAAACCAAGGGAGGGGAGGCAGCAGCCTGGCCGAGGTTCTCAAGGAAAGATGCTGAAAGAGCAGAGCCATGCTGCTGTGGACTGGCAGAAGCTGACCGCACTGGGACAGGGTCAGCTGAGTCCCAAAAGGCTGGAAACACTCAATCTGCCAGGTGCAATCTACACATCACTATATCCACACTGTGCCCCTTGCCCCATCTCGCCCCGCCACACTTGCCCTTCGTCTCCACTGGAACGTAATTAACTGTATACATAATTGTGGCAATTCCTCAAAAAGAGGAAAAAATAATCACATTCCCTGGGCACGCTCATAAATATTTCCTGACAGCCTGGGAGTCAAATTAGGAAAATCAAACTAGCCTGGTTGTAATGCAGATCGCATGTTTTGCCTTGGGACCTGGAAACCCAATTTTCCCCAATTGAGAGTAAGACACAGTGTAGAAGTAGTTCGTGGGATTAGCACTGCCCTCTGAATGCCGCTAGGGGCTTTTATGGCTCACACATATGAAGCTTCCCCATCCTGATCGAAATGCTAGTTCCTTTGTTCTCTGAACAGTGTATATTTTGCAAGATCTGCAAAAAAAAATAAACCATACAAGACAAATAAAAATAACATTTCAAATTGACTTTACTGATGTGTGGTTATAAATTGGCATTCCTATGAGTCTTGGCTCACATGTGGCAGCATATTGTCAACATGTGTAATGACATATTCTGTTTGTTCTGTAAACACTTTAGGTATATCAACAGCTCTGATAACAATTGCATGCAGACCATGTGGACTAGGAATGACACTCCTGGCCAGCAAAGTCCCAAAGCTCCAATACTAGTGTCACCACACTGCTAATGAGCACACGGATAAAAGAAAATACTCATGCCCTCCGCTCTTGTAAAACCTCCATAGTTATTAATCACACTGTTTCTGCGTGGCATGTTCTTCAGCCTTGATTAATGTACACACTTATTCACTCTAAAGATGCCGGAACCACTCTGCACTCAGTCACCAAATGGAAAATGAGTACGCTGGTCAGCCATAACATTAAAACCACCTGCTTAATATTGTATAGGTCCCCCTCATGCCACCAACACAGCTCTGACCCGTTAAGGCATGCGCTGAAGGTGTCCTGGGGTAATCTGCCACCAAGACATTAGCAGCAGATTCTTCGAAGCCAAGTCCTCCAAGTTGCAAGTTGGCCTCCATGTATTAGACTCGTTTGTCCAGCACACAGATGCTCAGTTGTATTGAGGTCTGGGGAGTTATGAGGTCAAATGAACACCTTGAACTCTTTTTCACGTTCCTCAAACTACTCCTGAACAGTTTTTCTAGTGTGGCAGGACACATTATCCTGCTGAAAGTGGTCGCTGCCATTGGGGAACACCGTTGCCATGATGGGCTGTACTTGGTGTGCAACAATGTTTAGGTAGGTGGTACATGCCCAATGAACGCTGGACCAGCAGAACATTGCCAGAGCATCACACTGCCTTCTCCAGCTTGCCTTCTTCCCATAGTGCATCCTGGTGCCATCTCTTCCTGAGGTAAACAACACACACACACATGCAGCCATCCACATGATGTAACAGGAAACATGACTCATCAGACCAGGCCATCTTCTTCCATTGCTCCATGGTCCACTTCTGACACGCATATCCCTGCTGCAGACACCTTCAGCGGTGGATAGAGGAAACTCTGACTGCTTTTAGGTATGCAACCCCATGCACAGCAAGTTGTGATGCACTGTGTGTTCTGACACCTTCCTATCACATCCTGCATTAAGTTTTGAAACAATTTCTACTACAGTAACTCGGGATCAGACCAGACAAGCTAGTCTCCTTACCCCACACGTATCAATGAGCCTCAGGCGCTCATCACTCCATCGCCAGTTCACCAGTTGGCCTTCCTTGAGCCACTTTTGGTAGGTACTTACAATGGCATGCCAGGTACACCACACTAGTCCTGCCAGTTTGGAGATGTTCTGATACAGTCAACTAGCCATCACTATTTTGTGATGGCTAGTTGTGTGCTTCAAGCTCTGATTTTGGATTTCCTCTCTGCTAGTAAGGTAGGACTGTTTACTTTGGATCTGGCTCTCAGTGAAACTGTTGTAGTGTCTGCTAGTTTTTCCTTTATTAAAACAAAAAAAAACCCCTGCACTTTCCCAAGAGTTTGATTGGCATTCATAGACTTGGTTTATCAAGCTAGTATCGGGAAAATTCATTGTAGAGTCTTAAAGCACTTATGTAAATGTAAATGTACTTTTCCCTTGTCGAAGCCACTCAGATCCTTATGTATGTTCTTTTTTCCTGCTTCCAACACCGCAACATTAAAAACTGACTGTGCACTTGTCTAATATATTATGCCACAAGATCAAACATCCATGTTATTTATTTCACCTGCCAGTGGTTTTTATATTATGACAGATCGGTGAAAGTGTTCAAAGTGCCCACGGTCCTCGGACAGTTATTTAGACACACAGCAAGCTAATGTCTACACCCATAATCAGGGCTGTAATGTCTACATACATAATCAGGGCTAGCCTCCTCACTCTTCTGTTTATACATCTGGTTTTTAAAAGCCTATTTGCTACTGGCTTTTAATGATAATTATAGTAATAATTTATCAAGTCACAATTTTCACTTCATACTCTAAAGCATATCTGCATATTCAAAACATAATTGAATGTTAAACAGATATAAAATAACTGACATTATGGTTATACCTGTAGTCATATATTTTTATCACAATATATTTTTATATATCATTACATTTCGTACAGCTGTCCTGGGTGTCGACTTAAAATCATTTCTGGAAAATCAATTTTAGAGGGGTTTAACTTGTTATTTTATATCTTAACTCCCAATATTATGTGATAATTAGAAAAATGTTGACCACTTGCCACAGGCTATAATTATGTTGGATCCACATCTTAAATCTAAAAGGAAAGCCAGTGAACCATCTGAGTCCAGGAACAGAAAGGCACATGCAGACAAAAAAAGTGCCCCAAAGAATGGGAGAGACCTGGGACCAGACTGGGATGTTGCCAGGATCACATCTTTCCTGGGATACCTGATTCAACAAAGCACGGCCTTAAATTGTTACGTAAATTGTTTTGCTGACTTCCTGCCCATCGTGTGGATTATTGTGCTTGCAACATTTAAAAATCATTGTGTGAACAGGTACACACAACAACATCTGGTTTTATAAAAATAAAAATACAGCGAATTATTCCTTAAAGGTCTCACTGGGAAAACATTTTACATGGCATGAAATGGAAGAACAAAAGTAGAAGGCTTTGCTAAATATACTGCATGAAGTGCTGTTTTCAGTTACTCTTCAACAGCCAAGATCACATGTAATTCAACTAAAACCAGCTCTTGGTGCAGAGGCAAAAGGACAGCTTGTTTTGGCCACAATGTTCTTGAGCACCTCACAGATGTCACAGAAACACTGGTGGAAGTCCTTGCTTTCGTGACAATCCTTGCCTTCCCAATATCCACCTCTGTGTGAGCACAAATCATAGGGAAATTCCAGTTCAAGGTTTCATAGATTAAGCCCAATACAACTAATCTGTTTACTTATGAAACAAATATTTCTGAAGAAATTCAAGTCTCTTATAGACAGAGATCATACTGACAAAGACCCATTTCAAAAGCAGCAGTGTGCAAAAGTCTTAGGCAGTCAAAAGAAATGTTTAAAGCAATTTCTCTGAGTAGCAAATACATATTTGCTCAGAACAAAAAATACGGTTTAACTTCAGGACATATGCAAATTAAGAGCAACACAATAAGAACTAGTAAAATTTCTTCCGTTCTAGAAAAAGCCCCTGATATCTTGTTGGATGGCTGGATGAACAGCGCTTCAGTTCCCAAACCTCCCTTCAGAGGCACCCCAGCAGTTCCATGTATTCATTACATTTCACCACCAGCCCACTTAATTAATTAATTTCCATCCACCCATTATCCAAACCGCTTATCCTTACTGGGTCATGGGGGGTCCAGAGCCTATCCCGGAAGCAACGGGCACGAGGCAGGGAACAACCCTGGATGGGGGGCCAGCCCATTGCAGGGCACACTC
>JABFDZ020000066.1:13317175-13334152 GCA_019775955.2 Pollimyrus isidori | reverse complement strand
CCCAGGCGGAGACTCGAACCCGGGTCCCAGAGGTGTGAGGCAACAGTGCTAACCACTGCACCACCATGCCACCCCCATTAATTAATTTAATGAGTTAAATAAGTTAATAAGGCATTGATTACTTATACTCAGTGTGCTAGTAGTCCAGTCATAAAATATATGAGAGTACTGGATGGTTGCTACAAATACTGGGGTGATTGCAGCAGAAGCCTTCAAATGGCTAAGCTGACACACTTTGTCAGGCACAACAGCATAGTTTCATACCAACATGCACAGCAATTATACATCTTTTTCTTTGGCTGCCTAAGACTTTTACGTAGTACTGTACTGCCTTCAAAAAAAGGGCTTAACATGCTGTAGTGCTTTCAGAACTCTTCAGACATTGATAAACTATTAGTTATTTTAGAAAGATCCTGTTTAAAGTATTAGCACCTTATACTGCAGTCTCATTAAAGGCTTTATTTACTCAAGATTCACTGGCCAAGGAGTGAAAATGCTCCATTCACTGTGGACTTTGCAAGGTGAGTAATGCCACAAAGCAGGAACACAGGTCTGGCTCTTTTCCACTTATGTTAGATTTGCAGCCAAATAAAATCAATTACAATCTGCATTCAACTGCAAAGCTCTGAAATATAAAATCTGGACTGTTAATGGCATAAACGTCAACATTATAAAGTGAAAACTGTGAAAATATTTAGCTCATTATTGCACTCCTGAATTTAACTGGCACTGACCAGTTTTGTATTTGCGTTAATAAAACAGAATATCTCTCTAGTGGATGTTTCACTGGGTTTACAGTACAACCCTGCAAAAAGCAACATATTTATTTTGAAAAGTTTTGACATTACATGGTTTTTCTTCAGCACATAACAAAAATATAGATGTTACATGCTCAACAGTTTCTAGAAAGCCCACATGTGGTCTGAAACATGCTGCAGTTCTCTTTTGTAAGCATCTGGTTTCACAAAATTAAAACCTTTTCCTATAACTCAGACAGAAAGTTTACAGGAGTAGACGTCTTGATCTCTCTGAATAAACATGGTGCAATTTTTGAAGAACCCCATAAATGAAATCTGCATCTTGGGGAAAAAACTATTAGAAAAGTTGAAAAATACTACAAAAGCTAAAAATGCAAGCAGTTACTACTGTTGGTGAAAATGAGGGCTAAATGGCACCTTTAATAAAGCCAATCTGCACTCACAGAACAATTTCCTGTCATTTGTCTTGTGAGTTCAAATGGTCAGGAAATAGTCTGGAATACTGCAAACATTCCTACAAAACATTTCTTCAGCGCAGCACTATGATATTGAGGTTCCGTGTCGGGAACAATTGCCTAAGTAGTGTGACTTGATTTCAGGGGACCAGAAGAAAACAGGTATTAGAGAACCAGGCCAAAATAAAGGAGAGAGAGCAAAGGACATTCGCTGAGTGCTCCATGGGGAGTCTTCTGCATCTCACTCCACGTTTACAAACATAAGCAACATCAAATCTAATGTAACCGTGATCTAGAAAACAATGCAGCAAAGATGAAGAAAACAGTGAACAGCGGAGAGGGATAAGGTCGTTTAAATATGCAGGCATGTTGCATCTTTAAGCAAAGCTACAGCCCTTTAATGGTGCATGCACAGGTGCAACTGGCCAGAGCAGGAAGGATCAAACAGAGGCAGTGAGAAGGTGCAGATGAGCCTACAGGGGAACAGCCATGCGGGGAGACTGCAGACAGGATGGGCCGGCTGACCATGACCCCTGCACTCACACGGTTTGCTTTTACTGCAGAGCTGTTCCAGCTGAAGACAGCCTACTGCACTGAGCACTAACAAGCCGCCACCTCCCACCTGCCGAAGCTCAGGCAGCCCCCGCTGATTGCTAGCAGGCTGTTCTGAAACGGCACGTGGCCTGGTTATCTGGGCCCCACCTGCTGCAGCCTGAACCTCAGGATGAGCCTTAGCCTGAGCCCAAACATCAACCAGGACCAACGGCAGTGATTTACCCTGGGCTTGGAGGTAAACCTGGGCCTGAGCTCAAAGTTTGAGCCTAAGTCGACCCTTTATTTTAGATGTCAATTTTAGATACATATTTACATGTATAGCATAATAAAATTATGTCATCTTTAAGTCATATTGTATGGTGTTTTTTAACCTTTTTATCACCATTTTCTCATGGGGATACTAGCATGGCCGGCAGTTGGGGTGGAAACTACCGTACTCTCTCGCTGGGCAACACTGACGCTGACAGACACGGACCGGTCATGGCCACATACCTGAGGGCTCAGCACGGTCGTAAAGTCGATCAGTCGTAAGTTGCATAGGTCATAAGTCCACAACGACCTATATATACCAAACCTGTATCATCAGTTATATTATATATGAAAAGTGATTCCTTGCCACTGGACGTCATTGTAATACCAACAAAGCTGTTCAGGTGATAGTAGCTTACAGCCTATACCTGTATGGAGGCTCCACTGTGCTGGTACAGCCTCAGTTTCTGCCCATTGTTCAAATAATGTCTGACTGCAGCTACATTTGTAACCAGATTTACCGAAGGAATCTCTGATACAATACAACAGCACATGAGTTAATGGTGTGAGATATGAACAGTATAAAGATGAACTGTATCAAGCGAAACGTTTCAGGATGAACCTGGGTCCCCCGAGATGTGTGGGGATCCGTGACTGAGACTCTTCCAATTTGTGCCCAAATCCCACCTCATTCCCATGCCTCACTGGAGCCAAAGCAGAGCTGCCTTTACAGGACAGCACTGCACACAACCCACCTCTCTGTGATTCAATTGTATTTCTCTCCTTTATTGTTCTTCATCTGAATGTCACCCCAAGGGCTAATACATGTGATTCATTTGTTGTTTCCCACTTATCTCATTCACCAGAAGCCGAAACAAAATAAAAGTGACACTTGTGATGCAATGTCTGTGGAGAATAAGGATGCTGATGTTAACTGAAATTCCAGATAGCACATTATAAAGCACCTGAAGAATTTGGGATCTTTTGAAAGGCAAAAAAAGCAATGCTTTGAACATTTTCTCTCTATATAAAACGTTTCTATATTAAACCCCCTTTATGTTAAGCTTCCAATGGCATCCTCAGGATTACCTGCCATGAAATATGCTTTGCCTATAAATGTAGACAGCGATCTGACATCTCAGTTATGTGGCATTCCAGACTGACTCGGGAAAGCTAAGACACATGGGGAGTACCATGTGTCTGTCCTGCATCTGAGCTCATTGAGCTGCAACAGCAGCTCCATGCTGCAGTTCGCTGCAGACCAAAAATGGCAAGAGCACCTTCCAGAAAAGGTTGATGTTACTGTCCACGCCAACATATCAGAGGTCAGACCAAGTAAGACGCTAAAAAAGGCTTTCCAGGATGGCTTGTGCCTGTAAATCTATAAGCAGCTGCTATTAGGGACTGAGACCATAAGATGGTGTTTACTAGGAGAGTCTATGCCACCCGGACTGTTGATTGCCAAAGAAAACTCAGAGATTAAATCAACCTGATTCAGAGGTCAATGCCAAATCTTAGAAATGGTTGCCATAGTACCAATAAAGAGAAAACCCTCTGAGCAGTTGATTAGAAACAACTGTCCCGTCTTTAAGACCATTTCAGAGAGAGACTCAGTAGGGGAATTGTGAGATACGGATCTCTTTCAGACGCGCTGTATAAGTGGTCTTATATCTTCAGTAACTCCATCGGGGGGCGGCCAGCGACCGCCCAAGGAGAGGGGAGCTCTCGGAAGATGAACCCACTGCAGATGGAACCCTGGAACGCAGGGCCACTGATGCCCTGAGCCGTGAAAATGCCGGGCTTAACCCAAGGTGCCAGAGCCAGGTTGAATGTCCAGAGCTGTGCCCCCACAAAAGCCCCCCAGGACATACTGCAGCAGATCCCCACAATCGCCTTCCATGCAACCATTACATAGCATGAGCCAAGTTGTGTGTATTGTCTGCACTGAAGAGCCTTAATGTGGGAGGTTTTAAAGAATGTAATTTTTACAAATCATTCACAGCTGCGGTTGCCATTTTACTTCAGGTCAGCTTCATCTCTCCACCCTATTGTTTTACTTGAACTGAATCCCAGCATTTTCAAACAGACGGGCTCTGTTACCTTGATTTCTACTCTAAAAATGAATACATAGATTTTGTACACCAGATTACCATGTTACACAGCTAAGTATACACCAGGTGAAATGTGAACATTTCCCTGTGTGCAGACAATGTCCCGCAGACACACTGGCCCAGAGTACATCCCACACAAAGATTGGATTAGATCCCTGTTTTAGGGCAGCAATTACAGAGCTCATCTCCCCTCCCCCGCTACTCTGTCCGTCGCATTAGTCATTCTGAGGGCTGAGCGTTTCAGCTCAGCTTGCGTAACCGGGCAGACTAACAGTCTCACATTAAACGCGACAGCAACATACACCGTTGGACGCATGCAATGGGCCGACCTAAATTTGTGTCATGGGCCATCCTGAAGACGGCCTTGCAGCCGCCACAGAGTGTGTGGTCTCCTACCTGTTAGCGTGATGTTGCTATAGAGGTTGGAGTGCTGTTCCTTAAGCAGCACCTGCTGCATTTGGGCTGCCTTCTCCCGCTGCAATTCCAGCATCATGTCTGGGTGGTGCGCTAGCTTGCAGCCCTTCTGTTTGTCCAGAGCAATGTCGCTTCGCACAATATCTGCCAGGCAATAGAGAGGAATCAGCAATCAATCGTTCCTGAACACAAATGACAGATGTCGCTCCTGTACAAATAAAGATGTTGTTTGTGTGATTACAATATCATTTCAAATTCACCAGTCTGGCTCAGCATATTCTAAATCTGAATCAAAAAAGTGTGAAATATAAGCTACTTCCTTTGAAAAAAGCAAAATTGACCTAACTATTTAGAATTTTTTTTTTTGAGTGGTTATACAGTAGTAAACCAAGTGTTTGTAACTAGATGCCTACTGGTTACCTCAGTAAATGGGCAGAACCTAGGCATATAATTATGAAGATAGAGTTACAATGCTGTCAAATAGGTATATACAATAGTCCCTACTTCACAGAATGGTTCAGATTCAAGGGTTCCATGATTTCCACATGATCAACTTGAACCTAAAGTTGGTAGCCAACGCCCCAGTAACTCAACCTAAAGAACTCACAGATATTACTCCATACCAAAGGTCTGCAAGAAAGTGAAGGTCTGGTTTGGTAAGTGAAGTAAAAAGGAATCCCAATGTCTACAAACATACAGAATATAATTCCTGTTTTATACAGGAGTATCTGATTACCATCCTCATAATTCTTCAGGTAGTAGTCTGGTCCTGGCCCACGGAACTTTGCCAGGTTCTTCAGGTTGTGGAACTGAAGGAAATCTGTCCTTTTGCCTCCAAACCTCAAATAGGCTGGGGACAGTCCACGGGCAAGCGTCACCAGCCGCTTCGAGCTGTGGGAAATGCACAAAGTCATTAATGACTTCACACACAATATTCCTGCCAAAGCTGCAGGTTATCAGAACATCAGTAAAGCCAAACAACGAAGTGCATGAGAATGGAGCCGGAGCTCCGTGTTTGACACATGCTGCCAGATATCTATAGGAGAAATGGCAATAAGTTTAGAAAGTCTGAGAATGAAGAAGCTTATTACGTATCTCTACTTACATTTTACACTGATGAGTATAACTAATCACAGCATGACTAAATTCATTCCAAGATTATAGTAGTAGTAGAAAGCATATATTAAAATATGTTGCTGCAGATTTCAGCATTTTTAGCATCTGCACTTTTATTCACTTCTGCTCTGAGATTTAACTAAACAGAGTCACTTTTGGTGTTAGGAAAACAGGAATGTTTCAGTGATTTTGGTTTGAGCAGAAACCTGGAATAGCATTCAGCCCATTTCCAATCCTGAGAAAAGCTGCTACAAAACTATACATTGAGACTGACAGAATCTGTTTTAACTGTCTCTTCTACAAGACAGTTGGATTTGACATCCCTAAGTAGTATGAAATCTGCTTAGAAGACCCGATTAAGAACCATTTCTTTTTCATGGGGTAGTTTCCCTGTGTGCATAATAACATGAACTGCATTCACAGCAATAGTGAAATATGAAACATGCACAGGGAAACATTTGTAAGGGAAAGCGTGTTCCTCTGAGACCATTACTGACTGTGATAGACTGCTCTGTCATACTGGCAAGATCAACACAGGCTCCGCACAGCTGCTGAACACAGGCTCCGTACGGCTGCTTGACACAGACTCAGCATGGCTGCTCAACACAGTTGCTCAACACAGAATTTAGAAAAAGAAACATTCAAACGAACAAGGAGCACAACCAGGCAGGACAGGGCAGTCTTGCATTTGAGTCTTCAGGATAATACAGCTAATCAGGTTAAGCCTAAAATTCAATTTGTGCAAAAATAAATACTATAGAGTTTAATAACATTTAACATATGGTTTAAACCTGTAGATATTTACATATTACAGCTACAGAACATTTAAGCAGTCATGCTACAGCCAAAGTCCACAGTCTGAGTGCACTCAAAACTAAACATAACTCATTAGCCAGACAGCTCCTAAACAAGTTAGCCATTTTGTGGCCTGACCATAAGTGAAATGTAACAATCCAGGAGAAACGCACAGCTGTATGCAGAATGATGGTACAAATGTTGTTTCATTTTAATAACCAGTTTCATGTTGCACTGGAAATTCCGCTGTTAAGGAGCACAAACTTCAGCTGTTTGATGGAACTTCACAAACTACTCATCATTTTCTCTATGTCCTCTACGCATATTCTATGTTTTGTACGGTTGACATGTGACCAACTTAAGTTTGACCCAATTTTCAAAAAACATGACGATATATGAATCAAACATATTTAACAGACACAAAGCGCTGGTTGACAACGTTTTAGGGATGACCGTGTGTATATGTGAAGCATATTTATTCACTACCTTTAAGCCATTTTAAGTAATGTTTGGCAAGTTGCCTCTTGAGGTCACAGCACAAGGTCAGTAACGCCTTTCGGTATCTCTGGATCCAAATAATGAACCAAATATAATTGCTATTAAAAATATGAATACCAGGGCGTGCTCATTTCCAGCGTAAAATGGTTTCAATATTTACGTTTTATGATTCTCTTTAAGAAGTTCGGTAAAGCATGACAAACTCGTATAATGCCGCATTTTTTGTTTCGCAATATTTGTAAACAATAGTAAAACCAGATGTATAAATTATATCGTTACATGAAAGCGTGAGGAATACTGAAAACAAAAACAACAGATTAATGGTAGGCTACATATCATTTAAAAATATCATCGTCGTATTTTGACTGTACACTGTACATTTAATTTGGCTTAATTATACTATATTTTTTGGAATACATAAAGGCACAATTACTCTGAAATATAAACGCTGAAATTTAACTTAATTCGTTTAAAATTGCTCTTCGCATAAATACGTGAAATACTGTCATGGTAGCTAATACAATTCAGTGTTAGCCTAAACAAACTGATCGCATCGTACTCTTAGTACTTGTGCACATTCTCCTTGACTCTGGAAAAATTGTGTTTTTTCTAGAAATTCTACATTTCACAATTGTCAGAATGCTACGATCAAAAAACGACAAAACAGTCGTCTTTTTAAAATTCTTTGACAAGAACATTAGCGGTTTTAAGGCCTATTCTGTAAGCCCTTAAATGTTTGCATTTTATATTATTAAATATAATTTAAAAATATACTAGTTTTAAGTAACAAGTAGCAAATACAGGCTACATATTTTATTTAGGCATTTATAATTTCACGTAATCGCTAATATTCCTCATGAGCTCGGTAAGCGGTTTGAAGACGAATTAAGTTAACGGTAATGATTTTAGATGTAAAAATTACAAGAACCATAACCAAATTATTTTAATAACAATATTAACAATTATTGTTGTTACTGATGACATTTTAAAATATAATATTATTGATGCCTTGTTTCATTTTTCCCCGTAATTTTGTATTGTAGTTGCGGTGTGCATGCTTCTAAACCGCCGTCTTTTTGCAAACTACTACAGCACCTCTAAAACTACAATAAACAGATCATAACCGTGTTAAACCACGTTTTAAACCCCGTCATTTGCACTGAGCTGTCAGCAGTACCTACACAGCTAAAAACAAACAAATTGTAGCTTCAGTAACCATTGGCATAATAGCCAAGCTATGACTGAGATAAGCATGAATACTGCTGCTTAAAAAGGCTAAAGTGTATTAGAAAATAGAATAGAATTATGATTTACATTTAACAGAAAGAGAGCACAATTTTAAACCAACTGCTATAGATACTAAATAGATATTCGTATTATTAAATTTACGTAGGCACAATGAGGCCAAATTAATAGGCCTATAGGTTATTAATATTAGTGTTTTCGGATCAATATTATTAGATGTGGTTTTAGTAACAGTAGTAGGCCTAGTAGTTGCCTCCAACTTCCAAATATCTGTAATAATGAAATAAACAAATGTTTAAATACAGATATCGGTATTTAGGATACATCTATAGCGCAACACCATAAAGGCCAGAATAAATTAAGGCTCTTGTTTAAATTGTAGCTTTCATCAATACATAAAATAAAACTATATAAAGTCCTATAAATATATGTATTAATAATTCTCAAAATAACCAAAGAAAACAACTGAACAAATACCCATAAATATTCATATTCGCAATTGTCATTGAAATAATAAGTGACCGTTTCGTTCGTTAAACGTAAAACTGCTATTACTCTTAATATCATAACTGTAGCCTATGTGTGAGGCTTAGACATCCATCCTTCCATTTTCTATATCCGCTTGTCCATGTATTTTTAATTATCACCTACGTTTTTGAAAACATAAACAAAATAATTTATTACGAGATCCATTATCTCGTCATACACGCGAACAGTAATAGCCTATATCAATGACTTTAAAATGTTCGGACGGGAAGCATTAGTGTCCAGCTGTACGAGATATTATGTGTAGCTACTTGGGCCGTTTTTAAAAGAAACTTGCCATTTTGGGAGTGTTTAAAGGTATCCTTCCTCAGTTCCATAATTTTGGGCCTTGGCCCTTCGTAGTAATTGTATACGTAATTTTTTACACGTAAAAACAACATTATTTTGTGATTGCTAAATCTGAACTTCCAAGCTCATACTCTATCGCATTCGACGTGTTTCTTTATTTTCCGTTTACGAAAACCACGTTGTGTCATCAAGCCTGGACGAAAAACTAAACTCTGTAAACCATCAGACCCCACACCCCGAACATGTGTAATCTCTAAAAACCAGTCAGCTGTGAACGCGAGCAGCAGTAAGAAAAATGCAAAACAATATACCTTAGGAAGTCCAGCCAACCGTCTTTAATAATAGAAGGATCCAACTGTAAGGAAACGAAGTTTTCATTTAGAACCTTAACTGGACTCCGAGTGTTCACGTCTAGGAGAATTAGCGTTCTCTCCATAAACCCCTGTTTTTTCCCTCCCGAAACAGGTCTCCTGTAGGCAGCAGCGGAGGATAGCAAGGGTTGCACCATCCAAGCGACGGATGCCAACCACAAAGAAGAGCCGAAGATGGGTAAGAGGGAGTGCTGGGGCATCTTCGTCCTTTGAACACCGGGCGGAGCACTGCGACCGGGACCCTGCTGTGCAGCTTTATAAAAAAGTGAGAGAAAAGGCTACCTTGGGTTCGAATGTTCCTCTCCACGACCGAAGATATGTGTTTCTATCTTCCTGTCTGTTTCTCTCTCTTCTCCCCCGCCCCCCAGTATTTTGGAGCTGGTGAGGGGAGCTCACGCCCCAGGCCAGCCTCTTCGATCACTGGTGCCAGGAGCCACGAAGAGCCAGCACCGCCCCTCTTGGTGAAACAGTACTATACGTCTTAAAGGTAAGCCAAGCGAAATAACAACGAAGGGATCCTGGGCCGGAGTAAATTATTAGAACGTATATTATTTCTGCACGAATATAGTCGGGGAAATGCGATTCATATGTATTAATAACCCGGTTTTCCACGCCATCCCGCCACACGGTGTTTTACGACATTTATACACTGTTAATTCAACAGGAAACGGGACATGCTCGCCCACTCGATTGCCAAAATACCTGCTCTAAATATTAATATACATGAATCTCCTCTCCCACAGAATAACGCAAAATGTGTATGAAGAAAATTCTTGCAAACGTTATCAGGTTTAATAACGTTTGCAAGAATTATCTTCATATACATGTTGCAGTTATTACGTTGTTCTGCGTGAAAGGAGATGTATGCATGGTGACCCGATCTGCCCAAACTGCAGCAGTATATGAGGTGTTATAAGCAGGATTCTTGGAAAAAATAATTAGAATGTACTAAAGGGACGTGTTAACGTACCGTGCTAACTTGTTAAATGGTGATTGTCGTTTATAATACTGCAGATAAAAATAGAATATAAACTTTCTTTCGCACACACATTCACAACTATAAAAAATACAGTAAAACCAAAATACTATATGTTATACCTTACACACAAATATAATACACACATTTAACAAATATAACATAGATATTACTAAACATCTACGTTTCTTTGTTATTTAAAGTTATAAAGTTTATATATTCTATGGTTAAAGAGGTAAAACTTCCCAAAGACGAAACAGGAGAAAATGAAGCGGCATGCATTGAAATTTGCTGGTTATTGGTTTTATTATGATTCCTATTATTTTGTTTTGGTTTATAGTTAGATTTACATTCTTAGCCAGATTGATTCTTAAAATTTCTTACAATGTATCTGTTTCTTAACGTATAAATAACCTATACTTGGCTACATAATGTACACAAATAGATGGAACGAAATATATATAATAATTAAAAATGCCGAGGCTTAAAAAAAGCATCGATCGATTCATCCATTTTTTGTACCCGCTTGTCATAGCCTTCCATTCATTGTGTGACTGGATAATACGGACCGATTTAAGTACACTTTATTCGCGATTATCAGCCTTCTTTCTTCAACCTCCCCTGAACCCACAACATGACCAGCATTAAGGGTTCGAATCATTTTCCAAGAGCGCATGGGTTTCGCAATAACGCCGCTTCATTTTCCATCATGGCATGTTAAATATATTAAGATAAAATCTATGTCATGATTAACACGACATCATTCGGATATAGACGTCCTCTTATATTTTCATTAATATATTAACACTGCCGAAACCAGACAAATGTAAAAACTGCTTTCAGAAATATAAAATCTAAAGTATAATGTTCCACGGCATAAAGGAGTTCAAGGCCTCAAAGTCTCCGATTATGCTTTGTCAAGTTTATTTGCAAAAAAGTCAAATCAAAACACTTTTAAATATTAAATTTATAAGATACAATAAATCCATTGAATGTGAATCTAAGTTACCTCGTCGGCGACCTTTCTTAAACAACTCGATGAGTTCCCTTAAGCAAGGCGGAAAAACAACGCTATCTCAGTGATTTAAGGAGAATAAACCGTGCACCCGAGGCTGTGATGCTTTCTTAGTTTTATAGTATGCACTAGTCGAAACATAGATGTGTTTTCGTCTATTTAGGTTATAGTAGCCTACCTTTTACTGTCCGCTTTGCGGACTTATCCTTAAAATGGACTTTTACGTGATTCAACCTCACATCCTTAATTCAATCGACACATCAAACCTATACTGTACACTCAGCATATGCCTACATTTACAGTATATATTTTGGATTGTGGCCACTGTCTGCTTTACAAACAGTCCGTCTATAACTTTAAACGGGGGTTTATGACACTATACTGTACTTGGAAAGACTTGCTAATACTATAGCTAGGCGAGGTAGAACAGTAGTGTAAACTAAAAGATCCTTTCTTATTTTAATCTTTAAAAATTAGTAAACTACATTTACTGGAGATGTCTGATCGACTATATAGTACGTACTATCGCAGGTTTACGAACGAGTCAGCCTGGTTGCAGAAACCGGGAGACAATGATTTTTTTTTTATTTATTTTTTTAGCAAACGGCGCGTATGAAGCCGATCCCCATAAATCAGAATCTAGAAGAGTCTCGGGCCCTTTCGGCTAACTTGAAATCTTTCTGTCAGGGTCATGACAATGAGCAGCCCTGCACTTCTTCCTTTTCCGTTCGTGTTACGGACTCGGTTTCAGTAAAACATGACAGCAGCGATATTTTTTGAGCCGTTTAAATAAACCTGTGCTACGGCCATAGAGCTTTACGGGGTGCTAGAAGTTATAAAACAGACATTTAGTGCGGATGTCTTGGTATCTGTTCGAAGGTTGCTTTTAAAACGTACTAAAATATAAAGATTTTATGATACCAATTGAATATAAGTATATAGGTTTAGGCTACATTTACTACTTGTGCTTAACCAAGAGCAAGGGCAATGCATTCTCCTTAGGAAAAGAATAACAACTTTTAAAAAACATAACATTAAGAAATAATGCATATTCATACATGCAACCTGTCTTTTGAGGACAAAGTCGCGGCCTATTAACTGCAGCCCCTGGTTAACTGTGTCCAGAGTCATTCCAGACATTACAGGGCAGTTTCCCAAGAAGAAAATAGTAAGGTAAACAACTAAACGACAAACTTATTATCGGCTGTGTACATATCGTGACACTACTGCAATACATATTCTTGGTCTCCCGGCACAGTGCATTTTATGCATAGGAATACTGTATACATGTAGATTATATACACGACATTACTTTCCTGATGTCGGGAATATTTTGATGATGTAACAACCTGAAATATGTTCTTAATTCTATTGTGATTTACTGTTGGGGTCAACCTCTCTTCGTCTACCGTTGAATTTGCTGAGAATGTTTTACGTGTTATGCTTTACAAGCTGACCAAGCGTATAAGCGGTTAGAAGATGGATGGGTGCATGCATAGATGGATGGATGATGGATGGATGAATGGTTATATTCTGTCGTATAATCCATTGCGTTATATAAACTGATAATGGGCCTATCTGTACCAGCTCCTCTTTTTAATTAAAGAGAAAATCAATACACTATAGTGAACTACACTAAACGGCATTAGCCTATATAAACGCAGGTTAATCGTTATTGGTGTTTTTATAACATGACTCTTCTAACCTATATAAGAAATATGTACTTAATATGTCCTCCAAAAAATAAAATCATTAATCTGATTACTGCAAACCAAAGATCGTTTATTCGTTTTATTTGCAAATACATAATTTTATACATAAACTCATTTAATTACACACAATTAAAATTAATCAACGAATAAAAAATGTTCCTTATTAATACCTGTAATCCCGACAAAAGAAATGGAATATTAAAATTTCAAAAGGTTAATTTGTTTCGTAGCGACTTGTCAAATCAGGATGCGATTCTCGAAGTTAGCTGTTACCATGCACTTACGAAATTTATTATACACGAAAAATCGTTACTATAACGATTATTATATCGCTTCAAAGGTAAGCAGGTAATTCGGTTAAGTATAATGTATATAAGTATTTAGTGGAAAGTCCAGTAAATCGGAATTAATATTGCGGTCCTTATCGTTACTGGTGCCCAATTTTACTAAGATGTACAGTCTGTACCAAAATGTGCAACTTAATGTTTGCATTTTTAAAATGAAAACCGCACTCAAACCAGAACCAATATATTATGTTTATTTATTTATTTTTTTCGCGCATGTAAAAAAGACGATATGCTAATGTGATAGGATAATGTGCACCATCCGAATGGATACCTATGCATACATATATTGCCATTTTTATTATAGTAGGCCTATATTACATGTTTTTAATAAACACTCGTTATCCTTCTTTGTGCTTAGTTAAAACGATGGTAATACAAGCCTACAGACCTTTACAAGGACCGTAAAGTTTGCTTCTTTATTTTATGCAATAACTGCATTTAAAAAATACTCTAACAGGTGTCTCTGATTAGTACCTCCTTGTTTAACATCCCATCCATTTACGCCGCTTACGTTTTTAAACAACCGTTGTCATATGTTTGCATGTAAAATTTACTTTGTTAATAAAGTGTGTTCCTGCCTCTCTGGAGATAGGGTCTGTCGGAAAAAGCGATATTTATGCACAGAAATATAGGCATATTTTTAAATCAATAATCTTTGCGTCGAAGTAGCATAACTGAACACTATTTTAACCAATCCTGTAATTAACTACGCATTCGTTCTTTTCAAATTATTCGCGGATCTAATTTTACCGCTGTAATAGCGCTTAGTTTTCACAATGTTCGGAAGGGTGTCATAATAAAAAATAAAACCCGAAAACCTTTTAAACTAATGTATGAGTTATGTTGTTGTGATTGAATACACGTATCGTCTTTTCAGTGACACATTCAAAATGTTAATGGATCTAATAATGATCAAGGAAAATGTAATAGACAACAGTAACTTAGTAATAAAAATAACGTTTTCACGTGCCGTCACTTTTAGTACTTAAGATGAGGTGTCTGTAAAGTAATCAATTTATTAAATATGCCGCACAAAAACACGCGGCCCGCTGTCACAATGTATGCGAATATGACAGCAAGTATAGCACTCGCAAGGATTTCACACATGCCAACCAGTGTATTTCAAATTAGTTTGATATTTTATCGTGTATCATACAGAGTTCGTGTGATTTAAAGAGTATAAGTTAAAACGGCAGCAGAGTGTCCAAGTTGTTCGGCTGTTTAATAAGGATGCGTTGTTAAATATTGTGCATATCCCACAAAAGTCTAGACCACCCATTACTTTTCAGTATTACAATAACGACGATATCACACTTAAGTTAAAAAAGAAAAAAACATTGCCAAGCAAGCACACCTCTGTTGATAAATATTACAATAATGAAATTAAAGGCAAAGCAACGAAAAACCAATCCACCGCTCTGTGAGACCAAGTTGTGTGAGACGAAACCTTTCGCGTACTAGGCGCAGTGGCTGTGGACGCTGAAAGGAGGCCAACAAGTTTTTAAATATCAAACGCCCAAATTTCAGAGGACGCAAAGCCTTAGATAGCCAACTTTTATATTAAACTTATAAGTAAGTTTATGGCGCATGAGTTAGAACTAGAACAGCCTGAACAAACAATCTACACAAAAGAAAGTATCTACCACTCGATCCCAAACCCTGATTTTGTACTCTGGCGAGAACTTAGTTAATTTCATCGACTTTCTAGAATCCTTTCACTAAAGCTGCATGACTGGTTGTATTATTAGATATTGACTGGTGATGTCATAAATAGGCCTAAATAGGGTAATAAGCGTATACATTTACTATATTCAACAAACGTCTGGATCCTCACTTCAGTTATTTACTAACCAACCAATAAATTTAGCTATTAGAATAGCAAAAGTCTAAGTATCTTTTGGTGTTTGATCCGTAGTGCAGGAAGACAGTGATAAATATACTATAAACATGACATTTTAAACACGACATACCGAGACAAGGACGAAGATAGAAAAATGCAATCAAAAGCCTATATAGGGTTGTTCAAATGGGCAAGAGTTGTGTGGATCGTAATGTGCAATAAAAGATTGTAGTTATAGTACTGAATGTGCAGTTTGAATTTCATTACTGTTTTATTGTGATTGCTGCGCGCGGGAAAGGGGGGTAATACAGTAAGTCCTTTTAGGAGACTCAAATATAAACATAATATATTTTATTTTTTTATATCCACAGTATAATATTTCTGTTGGGCAAACATTGTTGAGACACAAGCGTACGTTCACATACTGTACGTTTAATTAGCACGTGTCAAAAAGCATTTTCGGTAAAATAAGTCCCGACCAAAATTGCCCATTCGGGTTTTTCCAAGTCATCAACCTAACTGTTGGGAAAATTCGTCTTCGTTTCCTCGCCAAAATTCATCTAAATATGGAAATGATATTTTATAGCTTGAGAGCTTTTAGTGAGCCAGTTTACATTATGCGACCAATATTACAATTAGCTTAGACCATTAACAGAAGGGCAAGATACTGTACACACACACACACACACACGTAAGTAGTCGTGCAAAACATTTTGTGATTGTCTGTTTCGTTAGATGAGTACGGAGCACAATCATGGTCTGAAAACAAATGTATAACTGTGAATTGAAATTTATTGATGATTAATAGATGTTTGTACCGCAGGTTGTTAACATTTGTGAGTTGACTGCAGAACTGAAACATATACTATATTCAGAACTCTAATTTTGTTATAACATGACGTGAAATGTCGGCTAGTGAAACTGCAGTTAGAACGGTTAAAAAGATATCATAGTATGATTCATACATCCCTTAAAATATTATACAGTATTATATTTACCTCCTCATAGCCTACATATACGTATATTCTGTTTTATTTAGCACAGACCCTATACGTTTTTTGAGAGCACTGGAATCTTGCAATGTAAATAAAAGCAATGTACGTGCTGGAACAATAAGTACTTTTACCTTTAAGGTTGCTGACAATCTGTGTTGTGCAACGCAAAACAATTCAAAATGGCGCGAAGAGCTCCACCTTGTGGTTTTTTGTTTTTTTAAAAAAAACATCTGACTCTTCAACGATCCATGTGTTTAAAACATACTAACATAAAACTTCATTACTATTCCAACATTACGGCAACAGTAGGATAATCTGGTTGTTGAAAGCGACAATTGAGTAAATTAATTATTTGATAATTAAAACCCAAAGGCCACCAACATACTTCCAGGAGGTTCATATTTGCCCAGTTGTTGTCTTCATGTACTTTTCCAATAATACTTACAATAAAATTAATGAAAGTTACATAATTTAAGACCAATAATCAAATATCTCTTACACGAGTGTAATTGTACTTTTGACATATAGCTTTATTATTCCTCATAACCACATGTGGGATGGTTGGCAATGAGTCTGCATACAGGCATAAAGCGACACTTATGCTGGTGCAATAGCAGCTACCTGGAGCTCAACACCACATGGACAGTGCAGATGATTGTGGACTTCTGGAAATCCCCCCACACTCCCCCCC
>JABFDZ020000066.1:13283675-13296826 GCA_019775955.2 Pollimyrus isidori | reverse complement strand
CGTGCCCTGGATGTGCATCCCACAAATCTCCATCAACTGCAAGATGCTATACTATCAATATGGGCCAACATTTCTAAGGAATGCTTTCAGCACCTTGTTGAATCAATGCCACGTAGAATTAAGGCAGTTCTGAAAGCGAAAGAGGGTCAAACACCGTATTAGTATGGTGTTCCTAATGATCCTTTAGGTGAGTGTATTCCCTGGCTTCTAAGATACACTCCAGAGCCCTGTGACTCTGCATAAGACAAGCAGGTATAGAAAACAATTGGATTTTCATATATTCAGTTATGCATGACTGACCTGAATTAGTCTACAAATCAAAATTACTCTTAACATTAAGACATGTGAAATAATATAGTTTATAAGACTTTGCCTATCAATATTTCTTTTAAATATATTAGTTAAAATAATTTCTTATAGTCTTCATATTACATTAATTCAGCATCAGCAACCATATAAAACTTCAAACACACTTTGCATATTATTGCCGGTTTTTAATCAAGCCAATTCTTTTAAAAACCAGACCAGATTGTTCTCTTTCTAGCATGTCTTACAGTAAATGCACAAAACTCTATGTGATAACCAAAGCAGTCAATTCAAGATATAGAGATCAAAGAAGGATCACAATCATAAAATAAAAAATACTTCTACTACTACTGCTGCTATTATTTTTCTTTTTTTCAGAATATAAAGTAAATATCAAAAAATGTCCACAAGGTGGAGCTAATTACATAATCTTTGCAGTTATTTGAGAGTCACTTACATTTTGTGTATATGACGTAGTACTTTATACCATATTTCCAAAAACTTGTATAAAAAACATTTCCACAAAACAAAATTTAAATACTTAAATTTCATTTACAGGCTTACATACTCTGACAGAGTATGATTAGTACATATCTGTAAACTGACCCCGTCCTGTGTGTCTTCTCCCTGTCTGTAGTTCTTGCTGGCCATCCCATTTGGTGTTACCCTAGTGTGTTTTCCGGTTCCTCAGGCAGACACTTGGTTTAATGGGCTAAGTGGTTGGTCGCTGTCCTAACTCCCCTACTGTGGTTGCCAGGCTGAACTTGTTATTTAACATCTCTTATTTTGTGTTTTCTTAGTTCATCAGGTGTTTGGGTATTTCAGTTAGTTCCTTGTTTTTTGTTTGCTGTTCCCTCTTTGTTCAGTTTTCCTTGTTTTAGCTTCCCTTAGTGTTTGGACCTTTTCTGTGTTTATTATTTGACCCCACCTGTGTCTTGTTACCCAGAGTCCTTCATGATTAGTTGATTAGTTATGGTTCTCACCAATGTCTTGTTAGTAGTGTATTTCAGTGCCTGTTTTTGGTCTGTTTGCCTGTGTTAGATGTAGTCATGACAGAAATTCCAAGTCAGTTATTGTAGTTTTCCTCCCCAGGATGAAATCCAGGTAAAGCCACTGGTTGCCCCCCACCCCGAAAATCTTGGGCCCAACATTGACCAACATCCACCAAACTGAAAAAATAGACCGCAGCGCAACAAAGCACAGGATGTATAATGTTCTGAATCTACGGACACTACTGTTCCAAACATGACAAATAGTCAAGTCTAAGCACCTTTGTGGATGCCAAGGTCTACCGCGCTGCAATGCACGACTGCAAGCACCATGCCCGTATGCAAATGCTATGCACAATTGAAGACTCAGATCATTTTCCAGAAAAGTATAGTGAGAAAAAAGAGAACACATGCATTGAGTTTTTTTTTATATTTTAACTATAAACTAATGCAGTTATGAATATAGGAACTATACTAAACCTATTAGTTTCATGTATGAATTAATATCTTCTAATTTTCTGGAATTTCGTCATGCGGTGCACAAAGATTTATGATTTATTACAGAATATGTGTACAACAAAACAAATAATACGCATCGAGGAAATATTACAAACAAGTAAAAAGCGTGTCCGAATCAATTATTGCATGTATCCATATATTTACCAAGATAATGTAGGACTTCTTTCTTCTGCTCCTTGTATTTCATTCTCGTTTTTATCTTTTTCAGTTCTTATCGCCGTAAGATCCTGAAGTTCTCCGTCATGGATTATTTTTTTTTGGCATGTTCTTTAAAAAATACAAAGAGGTGTGGCTAATCAAAGGCTGCACGTGATTTGTTTTGTTTAAACGTTAGTAGGCCTATATTACGACCGAACATTTAATATAGTCGCGGAAAAATTTATCGCCGGATTCAAACACTGCGTGCGTGTTTCTGAACGTTCGACGTTTTAGTCATTTTCAAAAATACACATATACATGCCTACATATGTATACTATTACAATGTTTTTCTGTGAGTAATTATTTTGATTGATTCAGAAATAGGCCTACTGATTTAGTTGTAATGTAGACCTAGTCGTTTTTTTACTTGAGCAGGAAATGTATATATTCACATTTCAAATGATCCCTGCTTACATATAAAATAAAAAAGTCACTTGAATTGTCTAATTAGTTTCACTCTGTATAAGCACTTGCGTTTTAAAATTGGGAACAGAAATAGAACTTCTACAATTGTCTATTACCAAATATAAATTTTGTGATAATTCTGCATATTCATCACAGATGAAAAATAAAAAAATATGTATTATACTGGGTCATGGCACATAAAGAATCAAAAGAACCTCCAACGACCTTTCTGTGGGGGAAGGATGGAGGGGCGGAGCTAAAGAGAGCAGATAGCCAGTCAACTCGCAGTTCTGTTATTCAGCAGGGTCTACCAACAGGGAAGAAACATTTTTGACAGATTCACAGTTATCTTGGCCGACAAGTGCATACTGCAAAGAAAGCGCCCAAAACAAGAGAATTAAGACAGCGCAAATTATTCTAATACTTGTTCAGGCGAAATTTTTGGATGAAGGCACGCGGTTTCAGTTTTTTGTTGGGTGCCATACACTTGTAAATCGGAGTCAGTCAAACGCCATAGATGGCAGAAAGTCGTACTTCTTTTTCGATCAATGACATATTAACCCGAGGACGCGAGTCTCAGTTTACTACTACTGTCACCGGGAGAAACCCGCATTTATGTGTACTTGATAAATCTGATCGACAGATGAAACCTGTAAGCAGGACAGAGGGATGGAACCATGTCTCCCCCAAGGATTACAGTGAACAGAAAAAGCGGATTCGGCTTGAGATGAAGTCGAACATTCAGAGTGCAAGGATCATGGCAGGACAATGCAAGCAGTACGTCCGACACAGCTCTTCATCTGACGAAGCCTCTTGTGAAGATGGATCTACTGGTGAGGAACCTGAATATGACGACTGCGACAAAGGTATATTATAATTAACCAATAAATGTGACTGATGTCAAATATATATCAGTTTTTTTCTAAACACATAAAAAGATCATACATGATAATAAAATAAGAAACTGACAAATTATTCTAGTTCCATACATGGGAGCGTCAAAGCTGGTGTTTCGCCATGGCATTTTTACCGTTACTATACCTTCTAAGAAATGTGTCAAAAACGACTTGCAGCTGGGACATTAACAAAAGTATTGACTTGTTTTCTTTGCTATAGTTGTCCACATTTTATTTTTAATCATGGTAAAAACGTATTAGTAGGCCTACTGCCTATATGTCTTAGTGCTTTGTAGCCAGTTTTCATTTTTAACTGTAGCCTGTTTTTATCAACGATGTTTAAAAAGCATTGTTCGTGAGCATAATTCATAGAATACATATTTAAGCTTAGTGTATTTCTCAGATCATTATGACGTCCTCAAGAAACACGTTATTATTTATAATTTCGAGGCTTTAAGTTACGGTCAGTTATGAAAGTCTTCTAAAGCCTCGTGTGACTGCACCTGACAGGGGTCTCGCATACTAATTCACATTGCTTAGGCATGTAACTTTTACTAGCATGTGTAGTTAAAAAAAAGAAAGGCATTTAACAAGATTCTATTGCAACGATAACATTTTGATAAAAAGTCTGGTTCTTTTGTTTTCTGTTTTAATACAGCCAAGAATAAACAACTGCCAGATATAGAGCAAGTGAAACTGGAGAGTTGCGGCCTTGGTGATCACATCAATTCCAGCAAGAAACGTTCTCGAGCAGCCTTCACTCACGCGCAGGTTTATGAGCTGGAGAGGCGCTTTAATTTGCAGCGGTACCTCTCTGGTCCGGAACGAGCAGACCTGGCCGGAGCTCTTAAACTGACAGAAACCCAGGTGAAGATCTGGTTCCAGAACAGGAGATACAAAACTAAACGACGCCAAATGGCAGCTGAATTCGCTGCAAGTTCCCCACCAGCAATGGCCAAAAAAGTCGCGGTAAAAGTACTGGTGAGGAACGACCAGAAGCAATACAGAACCGAGGAGTTATCCAGTTCACCTGTCATTCCACTGTATCAAGCCTATCAATATTATCCCTACATGTACTGCTTTCAGCCTTGGTTGTCAAACGGGGCGTTATGCGGAGGAATGTATTAGTCTTGAAAAAAACTCTGAGCCACAGTAAAACCCCCTCAATGCCTCCCATTTTTTTCATAATTATGCAATTATGTTTGTAATGTTTAGAACTTTAAATTATGACTATGGAGCATTGTGATACCGAAACAACATTTCTCAGTTTAGCAGGAACGTTTTTATTCGATGAATTTACTTGTATGAAGGGCTCGTGATGGGTAGCATTCGTACTTATTTTCGCTTGACCTCAGATTTTTTTAATGAGTAATTACTTGATTGTCAAGTTCGTCCACATGTTTCACGTGTTGATTTGGCGAAAGTCAGGAAGTTTATTTTAAAACTTGTAAGATTGTAGTCGAGGACAAGGATTCAGCGTCAATAATAAATCAACGCGTTTCATGTGAATAATATGTAAAGAATTAGCAACATGGATGTGCAAAGCGCTGTAATGGACAACATGAAATCAAATGTTTGCATAAAATTTTTCCACAATCGCAAGGAAGGTTCCCAAAGAAACCTGCAATACGCTTCAATTTAGTGTTACATTAGGTCAACGATTTTGAATATTATTTTATGCATATTTTCACTTTGAATGTTGTGATTATTTGGTTCAGAGGGGAAATAATTTTTGTAGGTGTATGCAAAAATAAACAACATCGTCAATAAACAATATAAATACAACGGCTGATTTTTATTTGAAACTGAGGTCGTACTTCATTCGCTTTGCGTTTAATTTGCGATAGATAGGCCTTTAAATTAAATCCTAATCTGCCGTGACAGAAACTATATCGAAATAATTCTATTATTATTTCTACAAACTCGATGCGTGGCATGTGTTTTTTTAACCATAAATTCAAGGTTAATGTTTCCCATAATGATTTCAGTTCGTTGGGATCTCAATGTGGCAATATAAGGTTTTAGTGCATTTCATGACTGGGAGTGGCTGAGACAAATGATACATACACCTAAATAATTATTTCAGTGTAATACGATTTAAGCTTTACAATGTCTGCCATTAAAAAGCCGACTACTTCATTGTGCAATGTACATGTGTAGCCTATATCTATAAACAGATTTTCTTTTTTACAAATAAATGGTTCTGAATTTTTAAAAAATAAAGTTCCTGTTTACTGCTTAACGATGCCTATCAGCGGAATTAAACGTTTTAAATTTCTAAGAACTTTTCATTCAAGGTTTAATGTTTATGATTTACCGTCTAAAAAAATCTAAATCTAAGTACATTGAATAATAATATAACAATAACTGCATACGTTAATTGGTTATTCTATATTGTTGTTAACATCACATACTGCATATATGCACATTACTGTTGTTAAATCTATATATTTACAAGTTCATAAAATACAACCCCAAATCAGAAAAAGTTGGGACAGGGTGGAAAATGTGAATAAAAAAAGAAAAAAGCAAGTTATAAATTTTCCTTAAATTTTATTTCATTGCAGACAGTATAAACACAAAATAATTCATGTTTTTTCTTGTCAACATCATTTGATTTGTAAATAAATATCCATTCTTGCCACTCAGGCTTGCAACGCGTTTTAAAAAAAGTTGGGACAGTACAGCAATTACTACTTTGTACAGTTCCCCTGTCTTTACAACACTAAAGACGTTGGGCATTTAAGAAAACAAGCGACTAAGTGTTGCAGGTGTTAGTTTGTCCCATTCTTCCTGCAAACATTTTAGGTGGGCAACAGTACAGGGTCTTTGTTGACGCATTTTTCGTTTCAAAATGCGGCAAACATTCTCTATAGGAGAAAAATCACAGCTGCAGGCAGGCCAGTCAAGCATCCGCACCCTCTTCTTACGCAGCCATGTCTTTGTTATGCGTGCAGTATGTGGTTTGGCATTAGGATGGGCGTCCCTGGAAAGGACATCATCATGAAGGCAGCATTTGTTCCTCCAAAACTGAGATATACTTCTCAGCATTGATGGTGCTATCGCAGAAGTGCAAGTTACCTTTGCTGAAGGCACTGACACAACCCCATACAATGACAGACCCTGGCTTTTGGACTTGTATCTGGTAACAGTCTGGATGGTCCTTTT
This sequence comes from Pollimyrus isidori, assembly GCA_019775955.2. NCBI lineage: Eukaryota > Metazoa > Chordata > Actinopteri > Osteoglossiformes > Mormyridae > Pollimyrus > Pollimyrus isidori. The sequence goes on along the minus strand of JABFDZ020000066.1, from coordinate 13,290,344 downwards.
TCCTCTTTGGTCCACAGCACACGGCGTCCATTTCTTCCAAGATAGATGTGAAACTGAAAAACTGATTAGTTTAACCACAATACACGTTTCCACTGCACAATGGACCATCCCAGATGCCTCCGAGCCCAGAGAAGTCGACGGCGCTGGACACTATTTATATAGGGCTTCCTTTTGGCACAGTACAGTTTTAGCTGGCATTTCCTAATGTAACTACATACTGTAGTTTTTACTGCAGTGCCGTCTGAGGGCTCGAAGATCACGGCCATTCAGTTAAGGCTTGCGCCCCTGACCTTTGCGCACGGTAATTTCTCCAGATTCCCTAATTCTTTTCTTTGTTATCACTATGTTATGCACTGTAGAGAGAATGCCCAAATCTCCTCCTATCTTTCTTTGAGAAACATTTTTCTTCCTCAATTCAAAGATTTTTGCCCGCACTTGGTGGCAAACTGGCGACCCTCTGCCCATCTTTGCTCCTACAGGAGTAGGTCTTTCCTTGATACTATTTTGTACCGAATCATGATTGCAATCACCTGTTAACATCACCAGTTTCAAACCACATCATTATTCAGTTATTATGACTCATTACTACCCCTGAATTGCCCCCATCCCAACTTTTTTTGGAATGTGTTGCAAGCCTGAATGGCAAGAATGGATGTTTATTCACAAATCAAATGATGTTGATCAAAAAAAAACATGAATTATTTTGTTCATATTGTCTGCAATGAAATAAAAGTTAAGGGAAATTTGTGAATTACTGCTTTATTTTTTTTATTCACATCTGCCATCCTGTCCCAACTTTTTCTGATTTGGGGTTGTATAATTTGCTGCGATACAAAACACTTTTTTAAAAAAGGTGAATCTAAAGCTTGCTATTTTGTACCATGTCACAGTGTATAACACAACAGTTTCCATGTTCTACACTGCCATAGTTTTTTAAAGACTGTGTTGTTTTAAGGCTGCACATACACTCTTTCTGGGTGAGAAAGTAAATAGCAAAACAAATAATTTTCACTTTGCAACGTAACTCTTATGTGTTGGTTGGTAGCATCATTGCCTTACACTTCCAGAATTAGTGGTTCAAAACCTGCCCCCGTGTGTTTCATATTGTCCCTGTATCGGTCGGCTTTCCTCTGCAGTTGAAAAGCATTCAGTTATGTCATGTGGCATCGCTAAATTGCCAATTGTGTGTGCCCTGTGACAGGCTGGTATCCCTCTTCTCAGACTTGTGGGATAGGCTCTGGGCCCAGTGACCCTTGTATGTACTGTATATGTATGCTGGCATCCCTGAAGACTTCTTGTGCAGAATTTGTGAAAGAATAATATTCCCAATAATCATTTTAACTTCCAACATGCAAAGCACCACATAACGACCTACACAAACATGGAGCTTTTCATATTTGTTTATTACGAAAAAAATCTCGTAAATATCCCCAGAAATCATTGTGAGATTAATAAACTATCCATAAACGTGTCTTATCTCAATCTATGGCATTAAGATTGGTCTGCTAAGGCCAATCACACACAGTATATTTATATTACTTTTCTCTTGCATTCATATCTAAAAATATAATAAACTCAAACACACAAACACAAAACCATAATTATGCATGCAACTATGCGAACAATGATATACATTTTAAAAATCAATAACCTGAATCACTTTAGTCAACAATACTCACTAAATAATAATAATAACAACTTATTTACCTTTAACCACTATAATAAAAATTATATTATATTTCTGAAGATATTGCTGGTCTCAGAATTCATATTGCATACAAAGAATGACCTTATTGTTAGTGGAGGAAAACATATTGGGCCACAAGTTGTGTCTTGCAAAGCCTACCAGCACAAATGTAGAACTAACATTATTTTACTTGAGTCTATAAAGACAACCCATCTCTGTGGTCGAGAGCTGGGCAAAGCATGAACTTGGCACCTTTGCTATAAATCAATGTTGACTTAATAACATTATTTAAATGGCCATTCTTCCTTAAACGTCTATATATAGAGCTCAAGGTATGTAAACACTTTGCCTGAGCGGCAGCCTTGTGTTAGCTCTACAGTTCCACACAATCTAACATGAATGGTCACATTAAGCTTCTATTCAAGAAGATCTCCCGCAGGCACAGAAGCAGCTCACCTCCTGCTGGAGAACATAATTTCCATCTTACACCTTTTTACACCTCATTTGCACACAAGTGATGGAATTAGCGATTAGAAGACGATCAATGTGAAGATGCGTAGAACTATTCCACAGGAAGGACATTGTACTGTGTGTTGTTCCATGTACAGCCACAAGCAATATTGTGCAGTGCAACTAAGACACAGTTCAAAACATGTCAACTGCAGTTCTTCCTCGGCCAGAAGCCCAGTTTCAGTAGGATGCTTGTGTAAAAGGAATGATCACTGATAAAGACTTTTGGTGTATCGTATATACAATTGCCATAATTCTTTGATTGTTTGCAACAAGTACCTATTTTCATAGCATTCCAACCCAGATTAACACAAGCGTACTCCATTCACCATTTTTACAGGAGTGTAACTTCTGATTATTTTTCAATAGCATTAAAACCCTTGTTTACCAGGTTACTTTACAACTGGCGGCAAAAATACTGGGAATTTTGTATTTATTTTGTATTATGACAACTGATCACGTCTTATATGCTGAGGAACTAAAAAATTACTCTAAAACTACAAACTCTCTTTTTTTGATGTTTGCAATCTCTTATATATGATATGACCCTGATTTTATTGTTTAATAATTGTATTAAGTGATGCAATCGAACATTATCAATATAATGAATAATGAGGTCACATACATTTAAGACCATGAGAACTGTGTCTTTAGCTGTCTATAATGTAAATGTTGAAGTATATTAAAAATACATATGTTTAGACTTAAAGGTCTGTGAAATGTTATCATATTAGATTTATCAAGACTACAATTACATTAATCCTGATCTTAGTCAGATGATCTTTCCTGAGATGGATAAAAATATGGTCAGTGTTTGCCATTATGTGTGCCCTATATATCCTGATACACATCACTTTTCCATACTTTATCTATACGCAGTGCTTCCCAGTACACCCCATGTACGTATATATCTGCAAAGCAAGATGAAACCAACTCATTTACATATTCTTTAGGAATTTTTCCGAAACAGGAAAAAAAAAACTTGACAATTCAGTTCAGTTGAGTTACTGTAGCATCATGTTTTGTTGTTTTGTATATTTATGAAACTGAAAACACTATGAATAACAACAATGGACTACTAAATCGATATAACTTGCCATATGTTTCTTTTGATTAGCTATAAAAGTATTCAGCTTTGGTATTTCTTATATGGTAAATGCAGGACCAAAGGAAACAATACATTCATCTTCACAGTATGTTCAAGGATTTATCTCCAAATAACAGATTTCTGAAGAAATCTAATTGATTACTGCTTTGACATCTACATATTTCTCTGTAGTGAACAGTACATTACGCTAAACGGTTATACACAGCCTGCAAATTTCCAGGAGGGGGTATTTGTATTGTAAGCCATGGGGCACCTTGTGTTTGCTTTTGAACTGGGGCATTCATGCAGAGCCTGTGCACCGTGACAGCAAAGGTGTGGAAGCCGGGAGGTTCTTAGGGACGGTAGCACACCCTAATGCATTCAGTCGGGCTCTGCCGAGGGCAGGAATTAGGAAGGAAATGGGCCATGCTTAATGCCTGTGTTTAGAGAGACCAGAGATCTCTATGACCCCCGTCTCCTGTTCATCCTTACATCCCCCACACAACCACTGTTGTCACAGAGCTGACCTAAAGGACCTATCTGGGCTAGCGGCCATTAGTTTATAGCATCCCACCTTACAGAGGTTTAAACATTTACTGTTAGAAACAAGCTTCTTGTGGATAAATGATGTGGATCTTTTATAAGTCTTATATAAGAAATACATAACTTCTGTGTACTGACACCAAACACTACTGAAGCCCATTATGAATTTCATTGATTATGTTTGTGTCATGTCATTTTTCTCTATTATTCTCTCTACTTTACTGAGGGTTGATTTTTGTATGCTTTGTGTACAGTTCACCATTCTGCTTTTTGGTTAAGATACAGCAGTAAACCAACCAGCACTACCTGATAAAGTATAAAGCTGTTTATAAAGTAGACAGCCCATAAGCTCTGTGCATTCTGGGAATGTGGGTGAAAGAAAATGATTCTGGGAAGACAGAAGAAACTGTCATAGACCACAGGATCTCGCGTTGTAAGTAGAAGTTTCATGGTAAATTGTGCTCAATGTGAAGTTCCAGCCAAAAAGACCCATGATAGTGAACAGAGACGCCCAGAAAAGGCATTAATAAATGAGCCCAGCCGCTGTATTTAAAACCAACATAATTTACGGTTTACAGCCTAATAGAGTTACACATACATAATGTGATACACTTCGATAAAGAAAACAGGCACACTTGATCCAGGAGATTAGGAGGCCAATCTTTGGCTTTGCGGCGCAGTTTACCGTAAGCCAAAGGCGGGGCGTTCGGAGGGCATATTACAGCACGAAACTGGAAGCAAAACGCACCACCCGAGGGTCCAACGAAAGCAGGAGTGTCGCTTACTGCCAACAGAAACACATCGATACCTGAGCGAAGGGATTTTTCAACTACAGATGGTCATCACCGAGTCTGACAGGAATTTGGAACTTTTCTGACAAGAATGTGGAAAGTATATGCAGAAGCTACTAACACGTAATTATAACTGAATAAACATTACTATTTACGGTATAAAACTCGTGTGTGTGTGTGTGCGTTTATATATAAATATACTTGTCATACATTAATACCCTGCTCAAAACTTAGAAATTGCTAACGTGTGCTCAGGGACGGATTATGGGTTGTGTGGGTCCCTGGGCAAACCATTTGCGAGGGCCCCCCAACCAACCAGCACCACTGTTCTATACGGCCCTATAGGTTCAGGGGCCCTTGTAAGAGGATCACAGAATGTAGGCCCTCTAAAATAGAAAAACGAAAATATATTGTTGATAAGCGTCGCCAATTATTTTGGGCTAGGGGTCCCATGGGCCTCCTGCACCCCAAGGGCCCCTGGGCAGCGGCTCCGCTGGCCCGGTCCGTAATCCGTCCCTGCGTGTGCTCGCGAGTGTCATATATTATGATCCTTAACGTCCACTACGTTGGATGTAAAACTAGCGATACAATTTATTAATCGCATCCAACCTCACTAGGCGTTAATCTATCAGAATGACCGAGTTACAAACCAAGACCTTTATCCATACTTTCTTAGTCCTGTACTCGTCTAGTTGGAGTCCAAACACTTAACGGCTGTTTGACGCTCGTCCCACGCGCTGGGTAATGTCCCGACGCACGTGACTGTCGGATGTCTCCAGTATTCCTTCACAGAAATACGTTACTAATTTATCGAATTAAGTCTAACAATTTAGGCAGATCTAAAGGCTAAGGAGTAACTTTAAATGCACGCATTTTAAGTGTTTAACAGAAATACAGCATTATTCCAGGACGTTGAATGGCCTAGGATGTGTGATAACAGTGTGTCTCTTGGCAGAACTTAGATATTTCTGCTTGCTCATATCCATAGATGGCCTTCGCACTAGATATACCCAAACCTGCTACTTTTCTTCAGACATCATTTGACAGCCTACCCCCACTCCCAAGTTCTTGGGAGGAATTTAAATGTTTTAATTGCTGCAGATAAAGAAGAACAAGGAGTGTCCTGAGGAGGCCCACTCTTTGACAGCTCTTCCTATCAGGCCTGCAGCAGGGGCTCTCCCTTGTGCCTCTACTGAGTGCCTCTTAGCAACGGGTGTTGATGCTTGTTTGGCAGTGTCTACTGTTGGAAGGGTGGTCTTCCACAAGAAGCCACATTTAGGTATCATAGTGCGCACACTGGTGTGCCCTGCAACGGGCTGGCCAGGGTTGTTCCCTGCCTCGTGCCATTGCTTCCGGGATAGGCTCCGGACCCCCCGCGACCAAGGAGGATACGCGGTTTGGAAAATGGATGGATGGATGGAGGGCACACACCGCTCACGGGGTAAAGACAAACGGAGAAAGTGTTTGCCTGAACCTGCTGTTCATTCATTGACCATTGACAGGTGATTCAAATGATAAGAGAGCAGAGATCAGATAAATCAGCGTTTCAAGGATCCAGTTCTTATCCACAAACAAATGATGATTTTATTTTTCATGGTTTTACTACTGAACACGAGCATAAGAGAAACACAGGAACAGAAGTAATTCAGTTTAGTTGATGACTCATTGCCAATTTGATAGTCCTGCCCATCATGTGTGCCTGACCCTCCTGTCTCCTTAATGTGGCCCTGAAGAGCCACGCCTGTTGCTTGTTGCCCCTTGTTTGTCTTTGTATTTAAGTACCTGATTGGCTGATCAGCCCCAGTCCGGTCAATGACATCACTCCTCCTGTCTCCCTGTCTTTCTCCTGTACCAGCCTTCTTGTTTTGACCCCTTGCTGTCTCATTTGCTTCCCTGCTCACGTTCAATTATCGAAACCCCTTTTTGCCTAACGCCTGTCTTTGAGTCCTTCGTTCCGCATGCCATGACACATTTCAGAACACAATATCATCCTCCGTGGGGGGGGGGGGGGGGGGGGGGGGGGGGGGGGGGGGGGGGGGGGGGGGGGGGGG
>JABFDZ020000066.1:13270998-13283575 GCA_019775955.2 Pollimyrus isidori | reverse complement strand
ACCCCCCCCCCCCCCTCCCCCACACACACACATCTTTCACTCTGTTCTTCAAACAGTTGCCTTAATAGCCCAAGCAGAAGACTAACCAGTACAGGCAAGCTTTGGTATTCCCCAGTCACAAAACAAAAGTGATTTTTTTTTTTTTACAATGAGGTGCACAGTGACTCTTACCATGGCCTCCTGTCCCTGAACTGCACCTGTGCATCTTAACCAGACAAGCCAAGACCGCACCCCTCAGGCCCTTCCACACCTCGAGAAGATGAGTGACCTAACAGACCAAAACAGGTGGGTGTGGAATGGGGTATTTATTCAGTAAAAGAGTTTTTGTGACAGAAGTGATTCTGTGACAACAAGACTAGAGTGGTGGTGATGTGGGGGAGGTGACAGCTCTGGACACCTGGGATCTTCAACTGGAATATCAGTTGTTTCCAGATTCCTGGGAACCTTAAGTTCTGGGTGTTCTTTGGAGGTGGACTCCCCAGGACCCTTGATGCAGACATTGACTTTGAATTTGGATGGACTATATTCAGGTCACCAATGGGCTTCTCTGGCTGTGATTAAACAGATGAGACACATATGTACACACGCAAAGTCTCTGCCTATTCTCTTCCTTTGTAATGTTTGTTCAAAGTAACTAAAAAGCAAAAGGTGTGACAGCATGCTGAAAACCATGCCTAGAAATATTGCAATTTGTCTTTGCATAGATATGCCACCACTCTGTTAGATGTTAATATATCAGTTTCATTGGTGCGAGACAATTTACTGTACTTTCAAGACTGAAGACCATCAGTAATGTTGTAAAACTATAAACAACAGGATTTATTGGAGTAAGTGGTCCTTTCACTGCAAACCTGCCATGAGTTTCTTGTATTAGATAAGTGGTATGAAGTGTTTGGTTTCACATACATCTCCTGTGCCTGCAGGTTCACAGCAAAGCCAGCTGCATCCCGTCACAACTCAGCTCTGTCCCCCTGAGGGGTTCTGAACACCTTCCTTCCCTCATTCTTGCGTTCCACAAACGTGAAACACTGTGCGAACTTCACATGCCTCTGGACCCGATGACAAGAACTTGTGCTCAAGGGAAATTTTCCAGGGATGAACTGATTCCTAGACCGGTGTGGAGGACTTTCTATAGAGGCCTTGTAGGTCATGAGCAGTCGGCGTCAAACGTAGGTAAAATGTGCAATGGCATGACTCCTGACAGAGGATGCATTTAAAATGCCACAAATAATATTTTATTTGATAAAAATTTATGCACCCTTTAAGCAATTGTAATGACGTCACAATGAGTTTTCCTCCAAATACCCTTTCTATTTAAGATATAAATAAGAAAAACATGCTCTGAGATTGCTCCTAGCCTATTCTGAGCTGTCTTGCCCATGAATCTCAGAATCAGAATCTTGCTTTTCTCCACAAACCTTTTAGCAGGGGAACTGGAAACGATGAGACAAGTTTATCTGGCTCCTGACAGAGCCTGGCCTTACTTCTTAGTGGGAGGACCTGACCAGGACTCCAGTGGCCCAGAGAGTGCAGAGCCAGAGAAATGAGTGTTACCACCTAGGTGAATAGCCAGGAAAACCAGCTAACCTCCAGTACCTGTAAAAAACACCTGATTTACACTAATGCGTAGAATGACTTACACTAGATTGCCAGCATTAAGAAACAGAAGACAATATAGAAAACTAATAAATTATTTATGCAGTGCTTTGCGTTTACACTTAACAGTTTTTACAAATACATAACTCTGATTTCTTGCTTAGACTGTCTTGCTTTCACAAGCTTCATCACATTTTTGTGTTGTTCGCTTTTCACCACTCGAAGCGACTCGACCCGCACCTGCGTTAAGGGTCAAGAAAATGTGCTAATGTTTGTGCTTTGAGTGTTCCCAGCACACAAAATTTTAGCCCAAGTAGCATTTAGGGGGGATCATGCATATTGTCAGGGGGGCACAGCCCCCCCCCCCTCCCTACTACCCCTGATGTCTGGAGGTCCCTAAGGATTGGGAAGCAGTCATAGGGTATGTGGCTATGCTGTATCAGACACCGTAGAATCTATGCAAAAGTATATATCAGCCTTAATTGTTGACTGCTGGGACTCCCGCCCTGTACTGTGTGTGTGTGTGTGGGGGGGGGGGAGTCAGCCGAGAGTCTGTCAGTGTTGTATTATAAGTAAGCTTAGACCAGCAGCATGACAGCCACGGATGTTTTGACTCTTGGAATCTGGATGCTCCCAGCACAAGTGTCAGGAGCTGCTGGGCTTAGATCCTCTGAGTTACGCTGCTGCTCGGGGGGGGGGGGTCACATTCTTCAGCGTCCACCATGGCACTACCTCCACAGGTGCATGCCGAGGGTCTCTGACCTAGGACCGCCGCTGCCAAAACGCAGGTTTCAGCGAAGCCAGAATGCCTTTCAGACCCCGCATTGGTAAGCTTGTTAGTCAGCGCACAATCATTTAACCCAATTTATTATTATTTTTAAATTTTATTACAGGATAGCAAGAAACACAGTGTAAGGCAATATTAACATCCTTTTAATTTGGTGGTTGAGAGAAACACGTATGTCTGGCCACCAAAAGGCACAACTGGCAACCAAACGCACTCCAAATAAAACCTAAAAGGGTAAATTATTTATTATGCAATTGACAAATATGGTGTGCTTTATAATAATTTGTCATGTTTCTTTGTGGAAATTTGGCAGTTCATGGTTCTCTGTGAAGCCACAAAGCTCACGGGGCCTGATCGCCATGCGTCAGACAGGCGGACAAAGCACTCGCAGGAGGGCCCGGCTCAGCCTGGCGCATTAAAAGCAGGCCCGGTCATTTCCAAAGAAGGCAGATCCCGCTGCTGCTCGTTTTTTTTTATTTATTTTTTTTAAAAAGGCAAGATTAGCCTGCTGATGGCGAGGGGGCGGCTGCATTTTGTTAAGGCTACCTTTTCCTGCCGAGCTTACCATGATAAGTGACAACGGACACTAATGTGGTGGGGAGAGCACTCTGTCATGGATTATTTAGACAGAGAGATTCTGGAAGGTTCTCTCCAGTCACCATAAAACAGACAGTGGGATTCCGCAGGCAGCCTCATGGTCAGATCTGTGCTCCCCCCTGCCAGCGTCTGGCCTTAATGTACACAGTGGAGCAGGGCGCCGGGCTGTCTCCTTCCAAGAGACCTGAGCAGCCAGCTATGTATGATCAAGGACCCAGTAAAGGCAGGGACAGCTGGAGTCCTAAAAACAGCATAGGTCCATCAGACTGCAGTGTTAAAGCTCCTATCAACACTGCTAGACTCTGCATGCAATTAAGCAGCCTTATGCCCATGTCCCTACAGTGGTATTTACATTATAGCTATTGCCTCTAAAGGCACCAAAGAACTCCACATATCCTGCTGCTAACAGCTTAGCATTAGCATTGCTTGTCCAGTTTGCTTTCTATGCTAACCCATGGAAGGCAGGCAGCCCTGCTGAATGCCGACCGTGTCTGTCTGCTTTATCCAAGGCCACCCAGTCTGCCTTATTTGCAGTTCTCCAAAGAAACCGTCATTTGTGAGGTGGTTTAGGTAGACAAAATCATGCGGTAAAGCAAACAAACACAGGGCCTGCGACCCTGTGGCAAGCAGCCTTTTGTCTGGTGTGAGCAGGCCCACAGGTGCGTCCCGAAGGAGGCCGCCTGCCTTTCAGGCCCTGATTGTTTTACAGGTCCCTGTTCCTCTGAGGGTGAGAACAGAGAACCTGACAGGCATTTGTCAGGAGAGAGGGCTCGAAGAGGGGCAATAAGTGAAAGGGAGAGAACGAAAACAAACGTGTTGCAGGAGAAAGGAGATCTGCATGGCAGCCCAAGGTGAATATGACAGCTTCCACTCCACCTGCAGGCCTGCCGCTCACCCTTGTCAAAACTATGTGTCACCTTCCTCAGTACAAAGAGAACTATGTAGCCTAAGAAGTATGCAGAAGTAAATGAGAAGGCGGTGGCTTTCCTGGCATTCCTGCCCTGTCCTTGATTCCCGATTTCAATACCACAAAATGATACACAATATTTCTGCACAAGCATAAGGATAAAATAATGAAACTCATTTGAAATAGGTGGGCAGAGACAGATATCTGATTGAGATGTGGTTGTGTCTCAGATGCACGACACAGCATGATGCAGGACCACCTTTGCTCTTATAATGGCTGACCGATAGGGTATAATCTCCGCCCGATGGCAATAAGTCCTGAGTGAGTGATAGTGGTCAGGCTGATACCTGTAGCATAAGAAGCTCCACTATATAGGGGCTACTCTGAGCTTCTGTCGGCCAAGAACCATCCTTACAGCCCAAATACACTGAACAAATGTACAAATGTAACACTTTTGCTTCCATTTTACAGAAGTTTGAAAAACAATCCAGGATTTTCTGTAGGCACATAAAGAGCATATGTCTTTATAAATATCTTATAAATAAAAATAGTCTTTATTGATTTAATGTATTGATAATCTATCTTCTGCACAGTCATGGCATATCAACACGCTGACGGAGCAGCACAATCACTATACGGATGTTGTTTATAAGGGCAATAAAGGGGAAGTCTAAAAGGTACATTTTTTTGTTGACAAACTCAGTGACCCTGATGCCGCTGGCATCCTGGACGTGGGCTATCCAGAGCAGTAGAGCAGAGTCACGAATGTCCATTTCTCTACCATTAGCTTCGTCTGCTTTTGGTGGTCCGTCCAGTCATAGACCCGATCAGTGGCTGCATACTCACGTCACCCATTCGGCATCTTTGGGATTATCTGGATCATCACGTCATGACTACTTTTGAGCCACACACTGCACCGCCTAGCTGGATCCCCACCTAAATGCAAGCTCAGAGATGATGAACATTAAAAATGAGCAAGGCAGAAAAAGCTCCAAGCCTCAGAGTGCCCTCTAGTGGAACTGGACATAAATGTTGATAGAGTACAATCCTTCAGTATGTCCAATCGCGCTCCCATCTGCAGAATGCCACAATCTCTAGAACCAAAATAACACTGACAATGCTCTGCTCATTCACTGTGACCATCAGCTCTCCTGAAAACAGAGCACGTAAGGCCAGAGACTTTTAGCCGCTTTTAGGTGTGTTTGCCCAAGCGTGAGGTGTTGGGGGTAGGGGGGTGTTGAGAGCCTACACCTGGGACAAGAGGAATACCCAAGGAACCACACATGCACTGGCGCAACAGGATGACTCATTAACACTGTTTGAACAGGTGTTTGGCTAACAGGGTGTGTATAAGACAGAAAGCAGGAGCATGACAGCACTCCATGCTGCACAAACCTGCTCTGCTGTTCGTTTGCCCCATTTTGTCCATTTATAACTTAAACTGCTTCTAATAATCTCAGTCTATGCTGTATGCTGCATTGGCCTGGAGAGTTTAAAAGCATGACTAAGGGGACACACAAAGAATAGTTTGAGGTAATATTCTGAGCCACCCGCAAACAGTCGGCTCCTCGCAAAGCTGATGTGGGATGAAGGAAGGGAAAATGTTCACATAGCCAAGGAAAGAGTTTTTCCACCAACATGAGACACAGACCATGCAAGCAGAACAAATATGGGGGCAAAAGAGGCTACAGCACCATCTGCAGGCATGACCGAACATGACACATGCTACCAAGTAAGTCTGTTCGGCGTTCCTCTACATCTGTAAAGCAATTATGTGTCTTATCCAGAGGGGATGCCAGGACATCACAGGGCACATGCACACATACTTAAATGTAGATTATACATTATTTAAAGATGTCAAGTCTTGAGAAAGCGGGATGGAATTCCGTACCCCGCAGGGAGAACGTGCAAAGTCCACACAGACATACAGAGGCATGTCTGCAACCCACAAAACACTGGAGGTGTGAGACATCAGAGCAAATTCAAAAACCACAGGTAGACTTTCACAGCTTGGTCAAGCAGCTTGGGGAAGCCTGTGACTGACAGTTTATTGACAGCAGACAAACGTTACAGAGAGGTCAGAAATTATTTCAGGTCTGTCAATGATGAAGTGGCTGCATTATCAGAGTAACAGAAGCACAAATGCATCATTTACATCTGTGTTCAATCACAGAAAAAGGTGTGTGGAAGGGGAGACGACTCAGGTAACAACAAGCTAGTGCTGAAATTAAAATCCGGGATGGGAAACAAAGCAATCTTTACCACAGGGTGGTGTCTCAGTGAGAAATGCTGTATACAATAAAAAAAATAGTAACATGTCCATGAGAGCATCACTCTATTGTGGGTGAAACCACTAATAAAACAGAAAATAAAACCAGGCCTATAAACTGGTCAAATCTCCTATGCTCATCTGTACACATACAGTTTGATAATGAAGTGGTATGGGCGGTCAAGAAATGAAAAGTAAACAGATGTGAACAGAAGGTTACTTGAAGGAGCAGCCCCTGAGCCACACAGAGCATGTTCAGAAGTCACTGGCAGCAGGCACGGCCAGTTAGATTGTAGAGATGTTGGAGGCTCTGGCCAATTAGATCACAGACGTGCTGGAGGGCTAAGTGGTACAGGCTAAGGCACCACAATTAGGTGACTTCACTGCAACCTCATTGGTGGATAACACATCGCTGGATGTGGTCAGATGAAAACTCAATACACAATTCGTGATTACAAGATTTTTTCACCAGCAGTATGGCTTTCAGCTTGGGACTGATTCTCCTCACCGCCAATTATTTCCTCCGTAACATTTACATAAAAGGGTTGCGTAACAGCAGCATTTTTGTTCTGATATCACCACCTGTGCCAAGCAATCCTGGCTTCTGAGAAAATGGACAGAAACATGATCTGACATGCGTGTCCATATAAGACCCTACAAGGTCACACAGCATTTATTCGGCCTTTCAGGTACACAAATTCACCAACTACAGCCGGACTTCCCAGTTGGCTTAAGGTCTGCAGTGTATTTTTTTCTTTTATTAGGTTTTTTTTTTTTAAACATTCGTTAAAATAACTTTGGAGCTCAAAACGTTAAGTGCAATCTTTTGACAATGGCTCAAACGACCACTATTCAGTAACTGGATGTAATAAATGTCTGGTTTGTTTAAGCTTGTGAGGAAGCCTCTTCACATCGACGAGGGGTGGGGGGGGGCTTTGGGATTCTGTGCGTTTGTTAGATTTCATTCAGTCTGACTCAGGCACTACTTCTCGCTGTCACGCTCCCGCTTCCTCTTCTCGTGGTGGTGCTTGGTGATGACGTACTTGAAGAATTCGTAGACAGACCAGCTGATGGCCGTGGAGGGCATCTGGTAGATGATGCGTGCCTGCACGCCCTTGAAGTAGGCGGGCAGGCCACCCAGCCTGTACACCGTCCGGAAGGCATGGGCCAGGCCTGAGATGTGTCCGCCAGAGTTGAGCGTGTGTAGTGCCAGAGTCTCCTGGGTGTTCAGGAGCGTCTTGCAAACGTCCAGTGGGGTGGTGGCTGCAGCAGCCAGCGCCCCCGCCAGCGCCCCTGACACCATGTGAGAAGGAGGGTTGTACTGTCTGTTGGGGTTGAGTAACTCCTGGAGGTACTCATAGGCCATGAAGTGCAGGGCCTGGAAGGGCACGTTCATGGTCAGTTGGGTGGTGTAGCTCCGGTAGAAGGCCCCCACGCCCTCCTTCCGCCACACTGCCCGCATACAGTCTAAAACGCTGCGGTATGGAGAGTTGTACATCTGCATCCTCTGCTTCACCACTAGGGGGCCCAGCACACAGAAGAAAAGGCCGAGGGAAGTTTCCATCAAAGGGTGCCAAAAAGGAAACCAAGAATTAGAAAACCAAAATAGAGAGTCCTAAAAGCAAATGCACGCCTCACTTAAAGGTACTTAAAATATACCCCAGCCATTCCATATATATAGAGCACCGATCAGTTACAGAGTACTGTGCAAGTATCTCAGGAAGTCAAAGACTGGGTACTACGTGTATGTTTGCTCAGAAAACAACACAACACTAGAAATTAACCGTAATAAAAAAAAAATAAACCAGAATTTCTTCTGTGCTCAAAAAAAGGTTACTGATATTTTGCTGATATCTTGTTCAATAGCTCGACTGTCAACAGTTTGGTCCCCAAACCTTTCCTCGGGGGCATCCCAGCCATTCCACGTGTCTGTTACATCAGCAGCTCTTAATTAAAACAAAGAGCTAAAATAAATTAGTTAAATAACTGAATGAAGTACTGATTAGCCAAATGAAGTGGAGAAGTTGAGTAAAAAGAATACATGGGTGTATTAGATGGCTGCCACAAATACTGGGGTGAATTTAGGTTTTGAAATGGCTACGCTCATATGCTGACAGGCAGAATATCACCGTTTTACACCAAAGGGAAGGTGATTTAAACATTTTACTTGACTGCTTAAGCCTTTTGCACAGTATTATATACAAAAAACGGCAGGTTCAGCTCCCCTCTGACAGCATGTGGCTCTGCTGCAGGGACACTCTCTGCCCTACAGCAGCGTTTCCAATCCAGTCCTCAGGGACCCACAGCTGGTCCACATTTTTGCTCCCTGCCAGACTGTGCACATTTTTGTTCCCTCACAGCTCCTGAGTAAAAACACAGACTGTCTGTGGGTCCCCGAGGACTGGAGTGGGAAACACTGTCCTGCAGCACTGGGTACCTGTTCTAACAGCTAAGGGCGCTAACACCCTCCAAACACTAAATTAAATTAAACATTAAATTGCCAATGCAGGTCAGCTGCTTTTGGATCATTAACAAATGAAAATATTAAGTAGAGTCTATTTCTAAGTAGCATACAGAGTAAAATGAATGCTTGCATTTTGCCAGTGCCCTTGCCTACAAACACAAAAGTCAGACAAAAGCACAGGAGGCCGGCAGACCACCATTATAGCACGTAGGCAGGAGGAGTGCAACAGGCCTCACCTTCAGCTGGGTTCATTGCGGCATCGTGAAGCAACGTGGCCACACATCCGGCTGTCCCTGCAAGATAAAGCCTCGCAGGTGAGTGAGTGTGAATCAGAGGACGTGACTGAGCAGCTGTGGGTGCCGGACAGACACAGGATCAAACCGGAAGAGCAGAAGAATTAAGCCACTCCCATCTACTCATCTTGGGAGTAGAGGATAGGACTTCACTTCCTCTCAACTCCACTTCCTCTACAGACTCGCTACCTGATACTGGTAATTTCACAATCCTTAAATGCTTCCTATTTCTGTCAATTTGACTGCTGTCATTCCCCAAGTGCTAAAAAAAAATATATTGATCTCATCAATCTAAAACAGGAATGAAATCTGCGTACGCCCCAAACAACTACAAAAAATGCAGCGACCAAAATGTTCTGATTGAGCTCAGCTCCCCCTGGTGGATAATTCAGGTAAGACACTCATTCCTGCTCCTGCCCAGCGATGCGTTTTCATCTAGAGAACATGCCAGACACTACTTACCCAGCCTTCCCCAGACCTAGAATGAGGGGAGAGAGGAAAGGAAAAAAAAGCAAAAGGTACACAGAGCATAAATGTCACCTTCATTAACAACGATACCAGTACTGTGTACAGCCCAACGCCTTGCTGCTTGGGGAAAAGTGGAACTCAGAAAGAGCAATTCGGTAGCAATGGCCATTACAGAAATTTTAAGAAGTCCAAAAAAATAAAATCCTGCTGTAAAGGGGGTGGAGACAATCGTTCACCCTGATTATATGACTGCGTACGACTCCCTGACCTGAGAAATGAGGGGCAACGCGCATAAAAAAAAGCATGTGACCAAATCTATTCACGTTCCTGACTGCAGGTGACCTTTTAGAGAACATCACTCATTCCTTGCTGCTATAGACATCTATTCCCCTACCATGAGCTGTCCAACATCAAGGGCATTACGTCACTGAACATAGTTCAAATATTTGCAGAAGACAAAGGTCATGGACATCGGCCAGAGGCTGACCGCACACCGAGCTGCATCGGGGGGGATCTGGAAGATGAGCCCAGCGTGTCACACAGCTACCCTCAATCCTGTGCTGAATGGAGCAGCTTCAAACAGCTATGCCTCCGTCCTTCAGCCCATATTCCACGGCACAGTGGGACACGCTAGTCCTGGGTGCCACTCGAGCGCAGAGATACGCCGACGGCATTCCTGGAGTTTCGCCTTATCGGCAGGAAAAGCGTGCCAGTGAGCACGCCGGCGAAAGGGTGGGGTCACCCTGCGCTTCCCACAGGAAGCCGGCACACAGTGAAGTCAGTCTGCATGGAAACAGGCTTCCTACAGGACAGCTTCAGGGTTTCTCAAACAATGCAAACACATTCCTTCCTACACCAACTGTATCATTTTATCACGTGGCCCGGCTCCTTTGGGGGCCAAAGTCTCTCTTAATCTTGGGCAATACCTTCATGTCTTCTCCCTCACAGTGAGGCCTGAATCAGAGCTCACACTTTACAGATACTGGCACAGAGCACACTGTACACTAAAAGCGACATCTGCTGGCTCGCAGTGCATGGTTATGACCCATAGAGCTGGCTGTGAGCCCCATTCTTCCCAGGACGCAACTGTCTAACAATCTGTAAGCACATGTTAGGTCCACTGTGGAAGAGTAACCGGTACCGTTAGCCAAATGGCTGTTTGCTCCAGGGTGGATGACATCACTCAATGTCTTCTTCAGCTTCTCGTAGCAGGCGAAGTATAGTGCGTGGGCGGGCCCGGCCCCCACTGCTGTGATGTTCAGGCCCCTCATGGGCCTCCAGACTCCCTCCGTCCTGACGATACGCCACAGCGCCTCCATTACATTGCTGTAGCGGGCAGCTGGGTCTGGTTGAAGGCTCTGCATCCGGGTCTGCGGTATAAGGAGATTAGGTGAATGAGGTCACCAGCCCTCAGTGGGAGCTGCAGGTCTTGGGCAGTCTTGAATTTAATGAATGGCTAGGTGTAAATAAGACAAGCAGGCAGAAAAAAATCAGCATGAAGCCTCTGGAATTTATACTGATTATTCCACAGATTATTCTTATCAGCCAGTTACAAAAATGAGCTTTAAAAGCATGTTCATACATGTACAAGTTTTGCAAGACAGGGCAGCACACAGTATGAGACACCCCAAAGGGTATGAAATGCACACCCATACGCTACTCACTCAAACAACAAACAGACAGATGCAGATTGAGCCCAACCACTACAAACAAATACACCGTGTAGGCAAATTAAAGTGTGAATCAGGCCTAGGGGCAGGACCATTTATTGATTTGTCTGCAATTAAGTACGTTTCTTTCCATCAGTAAAAGCCATAAGCATTCTATGCAGAAACTTGCTGTTTGAAAGCTCCAGTCCCGGTTTAACCTAATAGACATGCTGAACAGTAAGCACTGGTGGGAGTGAGTGTAAACACACACTGGCTATATAATACTTTCTGAAGTGTAGCAGTACTTCAATCATTTTTTTTCTCCATCTCCAGCCTTAATCACAAGCAGTATCAGAAGAGACTGGGGGGGAGTTGACCCGCATGCAACTTCGGAGTCAAGAATGTTGTGGTGGATGGCATGCCCATTATCAATAATTCAATAATTTCTTCCCGAGTATGAAAAAAGGAGCAAGCATGTCGAAACAAGTCTGGGCATGTTGTGACTTAGGGTTACTCGAGCACAGCACTCGAGAAGCTATGTCCAGAGTGTCCTCATACAAATCAAGTAAGAAAATGCTAAACATGAAGCAATGATCAATAAAGATTCTCACAAAAAAAAAAATCAGAAAGAGCCAAAGGAGGTTCATGAAAGCACGACTGCAGTTTATGGGCTGTCTGCCCCATCATCCTACAAAGTAAAAGCAATTTCAGTGGGTTAGAAAGTGCATGAAAGTTGAGGATTCAATTTTATAATAATAATAACTGATACTTTATTGATCCCGGGAGGGAAATTGTCTTTACGCCTTCCTCAACTTGCTCTTGTAAGTTGTCCGCAAAGGGCAGCCACCTATAGCGGGGGTTAAGGGCCTTGCTCAAGGAACCGTAGACGTGCTGAAGCTGGGTTTGAACCGGCGACCTCATGATTACAGACACACAGGCTCAGCCCACTGAGCCACACGCAGCCCCCCCCCCCCAATTTTGGGCAACTCAGTAGGAACAGTTTGGAAAATAATTCATGAAAAGTTGGGCATGTCAAAGGTCATTGCAAGATGGGTTCCAAGAATGCCGATGCCATGTCTGAAGGCCACAAAGCTCAATTGCAGTCAGGGAGATATCCCATGAAGACCAAGTGAATCATCTTCATCGTTTGCCGATTGGAGATGAGACTTGGGTCTACCGCAGAGATCCAGAGTCCAAAATGGAGTCAATGCAGTGAAAGCACAAGTCATCCCCACCCGAGACATGTTCAAGGCAGAAACATCTGCAGGCAAAGTCATGGCAACTGTTTTCTGGGATATTGAAGGTCTTTTGCTTATGGAGTTCATGCCACAGAAGACGACCATAACCGGGGAGAGTTACGGCAACACAATGATCGCTTTTTGGGAGTCAAAGTCAAGGCAAAAAGACGAGGAAAACTAACAGCAGGCGTGCTGCTTCTTCACGACAATGCGCTGGGTCACATGTCACGTCAAGTTGGTGGCACAGAGGGCAGTGCTATCGTTCGGCAACCAGAGGGTTGCAGGTTCGAGCCCTGCTTACTCCTGACC
>JABFDZ020000066.1:13259187-13270898 GCA_019775955.2 Pollimyrus isidori | reverse complement strand
GTCACAAAGCTTGAATCATTTCAAATTGGTTTCTTGAACATGACAATGAGTTCACTGTACTAAAATGGCCCCCACAAGGAGGTCAAACACCGCATTAGTATGGTGTTCCTAATAGTCCTTTAAGTGAGTGTATATTGGAAAAACAACAACAAAAAAAAAATTTGGAAACATTTTTCTTTCATGCTCAGGTATATAAATTATTGACTGCCCCTCGTAGCAGACACCCTTACCCAAAGTGACAATTAGTTATGCAGGAGTTAGTCACAGCCCCTGTATCAATAGCAGTGAAGGGCCTTTCTCAAAGACTCGATGGTAAAACCACTCTGATCACCATGGGATTTAAACCCATCGCCTCATGTGCACTGCATCCTAACCCACATAGCCATACACCACCCTAAATCCTCAACATAACAGCAATATCAATTAATATTCATTGATATTTCTAAACTGGTTACAGCTGGAGCCCCAGCCAGGCCCATGTGGCAAATGATGCAAGTGCGGGAATCCTGCACTAACGACCCAATCAGTGCTGACTCCCTCTTAAAAATGACGATTTACAAAAGTAGGGTGACATAGGACAAGTGTACACAAAGATCAGCAACCTTATTTAATATAAACAGCTGACCTTTAGCACAATATTGGCCATTTCCATTGTTCACTGTAAGCACATAAGTGGACCCGGACGCTCTCTCTCAAAAACGGCTCCACAGTGAGAGCTGCAGCTGTGAGGGACATGTGGGAGAGCAGCCTTGTCTTGTGAGCTTTTCAGGCTGTCAGACATCTGAATGTACTATCGGCACACAGCACTCTCATATCTCCCGTCTGAAAACAGGAACACCCTTAGAAGTTGGTCCAAAGCCGTAAGAGAAATGGGGAACTGATTTACAACAAATCAGGGGACACAGGACGTTAACTATTTTTTAGTTTTTATTATAAAAAGGACGTGCAAACCCACGTACGTGTTTGCTATTCGGAAGTCCCAACCACACACAATTTAACAACATAATTACAATATGACTATATTTCCCAGGCTCATAATCCCTGTAAGATAGACGCCGTTTACTGTAAACTCCGTACACGTTTCCTCCAGCTTACAGCACCTCCAGCGTGTAATTATGGAGCTTTCTGGCTGTGATCCTGCGGATTTTAAGGGCCACGTTACTGACGGAAAGAAGCAGTAACGTGGAGGAGGCGAAGGGCGCAAAGAGCCAGTGTCGGGAGTGGGGCACAGATGCACCGAACCGGCCCGGTATAAACGTGCCTGCTAGTTAATGAGCCGGATCTGCGGAGGCCGGTAACTATAATAGGACTTCCGGTCAGACAGCATTGTTAACCGGGCCGGGGTCTCCAAACCATTAACTCCACGCAGCCTGCCGGAGTACCGCTAGGCCTGTACGGCCATCAGGAAGGACTTACTGGACATCCGCTGGATTAATGGCGTGTAATCATCTTAGTTAATTTTGGAAGTCGTCCGAGCAAGTTAGGAAAGAGCATCATTAAAGTTAAAAGTTAAAATAAAGTTAAAGCAATCTAAACTGTCACACGTGATACAAAAGTATGAAATATCCACGATAGCATGTTAGCTGCCGGGATATGCCAGGGGCCGTCAGACTGGAGCCGAAGGGAGCGATAAATGACCTGAAATAATAAGCGGTCGTCGTGTGATGTTCAGGTACCTTTGGTTTATCATTAATTCAAAATGTATAGAATTAGTTGTAACACTTGATGAGGTGATGTGACAGGGAAAGGTCGCCGCTCCGCACTTCTGACAGCCCGTTAACACTTGTTGGCCACGTTAGCTTCTTAGCATGTGGTTCGACCTTGTCGCAGCAGCCAGCTTCTTGTTAACCACCAACTAAATGCACGCAAAAAGAATGCACCTAAAGAATGGCGAAACGTCGCCAAACATAAACCACATTTTACCTTGACGCAGTCGATGGGAAACATCAAGCAGTGCTCCATGATCCCTGCCACGGCCCCGGCGAGCATGTGGGTGCTGGTAGACGCGCCCTGCGGCAGACCCTCGTAGTCCGGCTCGGTATTTTCGATTACTTCCGGAAAGCCGTGCAACTGGACAGTCTGCAGCTCTGACTCGCTCCCGATCCGAGGGGACAGGCTGCCAACAATCCCATCAGAAACTCCCCAAATCCTGCCGCCCAGCCATCGAATCTCTGCCCCAGCCGAAGCTCCTACGACGCCACCATCTCCGCCGGGGGCCTCCGCTGACATCCGCCGTCTATTTAAAAAACCATCAGCTTCCATTGAAACCAAACGAAACGTATGAAACGTCTGACTTTACTTTTTAGCCAGTTTGTGCTCTAAAAAGTATGAATATGTTATGAAGACCACCCCGAGCAAGCAGCAGTAACAGCCTCCCGCCTCCTGAACACGCAGGAGGGTGAAGCCCACTGCACGAGACAGGCCGAGCAGGCCCTGGTCGGAGAATGTCCCGCCCACAAAGGGATTCTTTCCCCGCAATTGGTCCTTTAACTGTTGGGTAAGGTCAGAAGTCTCTATTCCTGTCATTTTCACTCTGTCACTCAAATGTACAATGGCCAATAGCGACACAATTATTTCGAGAATTAAATATACAAGCGTATGGCAGTGAAATAATACATTACTGAAAAAGGTACTTTTCATCAGTATTAGTTTGTAATTTTAACACTAACGTATTAGTCTTGGGTTTAAACTCTGAAAGCAACTTTTTTCTTGTTTCCCAGGCGACTTTTAGGAAAAGGCGGGAATAGGCAAATAGCGATTGTGATTGGACCAAGGTTAGCTGGCGAAATGCTCCTGGCATTTAGCCGGATTCGTAAGTATCTCTTTCCTGTAAGTGTCCTTTTCGAAAGTCCAGCTTCGGTCAAGAGCAAAATCGGACCGATTGGAAAAAATCCCGCACTGGAAAAAAACTTATGTAGATTTGTATCAATTTCTCTAAATGAAAATAAGTAAACTGCACTAATACACAAATTATGTTGGCCTATCTGTACCGTATATCCATATAAAATAGACGACAGGACAAAATATGACATTCATAATTTAAAAGCTTAATGAACATGAGAAATATTCACTATTTAATGTTGTTTGCTATTTGTCATACAGATTCATTTAGAAAGTTTATATATAACCTGATTTGGATAAACGTCAGAAGATGGCTGCCCTTTATTTTCGTGGCTTTTGGTACATTACTGGCTGTACATAGAAAAATAACGAAAATTACCTCTACGTCGGTAGAGTTTTGCATAAACTGTTTAGTATGTGCTTTTAAACTTCCTACCCTCCTAATTTATAGGTAAGGTTAGGAAGAAATAAAACAGCGACGTATTGCTTTTCTATCTGACGTGTTTACACCGCAGTTAGTTAGCTTTTAGAATATGGCGGCTGTAACTGCTAGCAGGTGTTGCCTTTTATTTCCCAGAAAAGGCAAATTGGTAGATCGTCGTTAGATCTGCCAGGCCGAGCGTGCGAGTTGCTGGCTTGAATGTCAGCACAAATTGACAGCTCAGTGGTCTAACTTGGCATGGGCTGTTGATGGAGTTAAGGAAATAAATGATTGTTATTTGGATGTTGCCATTACTATCAGAGCGCCCTTCAATTTTTGGAGTATCTGCTTGCTTTTTGAAATCCTCACCCTTGATTCGTAGATAGCTTAAGTGCCGGTATATTAACGCTTCTTTAGCTGGTGGCCCCAATGTAGCTTCCAGGCCTGTTTGTATGTGGGGTAATTCTACTCCGGTTTATTAGGAGGAGTGTGCTGCGTGTATCAACAGCTGCAGTGTTATCTCCTGTTCAGTTAACTTTAATGCAGTTGCCTCGAAAAAGAATGAGGCTTATTTTACTGAACTAAACGGGTGCTCGTTTGATTACTTTACAGTTTACGCTATAACCTGCCTTAGTGTAATGGCAATTTGTGATGGACTAAAACTTCAATCCATTTTTTTGTGTCACAGAAGAACAATAATAGGTGTGCCAGGTAATTTTACTGGTTGATTACTGCTAAGTACAGAAAATGGCAGCCTTGACAATAATAAATGAAACATTCTTGGTGCTGTTCTGTCTGGTTTATTGTGATTTCTCTTTTATAAAGTGTCATCTTTCAGTTGTAGGTGTAGACTGTGGGGGGTGGTTTGCTAGACGCTCAACTCGTACTGAGGTGAGCCCCAATGCACTGGCTTGGGAAATAAGGGTGATGACTACCTGTGCTTTCTGAATGGCGCTGTGGAGGCTGTCCGAAGGAGATGGTGTTCTGGGGAGTGGTTCACCTCCATCCAGCATTTTGGACATTTACAGCTATCAAGGTCTGTAGTGTATTGGTTATATTTGAGATCTTGCTGAGTAATAACTATGAGCCATTGATCTATTTTGTAACTGTAGTTTCACTCAGAGTGGGAAACGAGTAATACACACCAAGACTGGACTGGCCATCTGGCATACCAGGCATTTTCCCAATAGACCAATCAGTTTTTGGGGTGACAAAATTAATTGTGGGGGACCCCACCCCCCTCGTTCAACAAAATTAATTGTGGGGGACCTCAAAGTCCAGGGCAGATTTTTAATCCCGGTCCAGCTCTGATGCACACTGTCTATTCATCTTCTAACAACTTATCCTGGTTAGGGCCATGGGGAACACAGCATGCGTGCCATTGTAATTTAGGCTCTGTTTCTAGGTACTGTATATGGCAGGGGTCACCAACATGGTGCCTGCGGGCACCAGGATGCCCCCAAGACCACATGAGTTGCCCGAGGGCCTGTTCGAAAAATAGCACAACCCACCAGTGAGCAGCGTCTAAAATTTTATTTTATCCTCTTGCTATTCTTCTTTAATCACATGTGCACTTATATAGATTTGAAAATCACCATATCTAAAAAAAAAAGCATTTAAAACGTTTATTATATATGAATTTTAGATAAGTTTAGGAGGCATTTCAAACTGGTAGCCCTTCGTATGGCTCAGTACCCGTGAAGGTAGCTCTCGGTTTGAAAAAGGTTGGTGATCCCTGCTATATGGGTTCTTGGCGCCCTCTTTTGGACAGCATGTGAAGACACAGAGGGATCCATTTTGATATAATGGTTGCCCTGGCAATAACTCCCTCATCAATTAACATTATCCACATATCCATTACCGAACCTCTCTGCCATAAGCAGGAAATTAGCTAATTTCCCCTAAAGTAGCTAATCATGTTTAATTCAGGCCGGTCTTCAGATAATGTGATTTGTGTCCCTTACGCCAGTAAGAGCTGATCAGGAGCCCAGTATTAAATTTCTGCAGACAGAAGCAATGAAGTGTTAAGTTCTGCTTACAAGAAGAAAATTGTATGGCCCTGATTGAATTAGGCTCGATTGTGTGTTGTGCGAATGAGTTTCCTTAAGGAGATACGGGTGTGCACTTGGGAACTGTTATTCGTCTTCCTTGACCTCATACCTTTTAACACTCCCACAGAGAGGTGCTGCAAGCAACTGTCGGGAAACCCAAGACCAGCCGTCGGGAGCAGCTTCTCTGCTGACCCCTGGGAGGTCTGATTCAGTACAAACGTGAAGAGTTGGGTTTCACAGCATAAGCAAAATGAGGTCATGTCATCCAGTCTGTGCCATCATGGAAAATCTTATTCTTAAAACACAAGTAAACTCATAACATGGTTTACCACCCTCTGCATGTTTTATACCTCCAGCCACACACATTGTTCTATACAATATTCATTTTCTGTTACAGCTGATTTTATACTGTAATTAATCTTTTTATGATTAATTGAATCAGCGATGCTTAGCTTGCAGAGCTGAAAAGTCAGCTTTCTCAGAAGATGGTTAGTTCCTAAGTAATTTACAAACAATTCCAGTTAAAGAATAATGGAGCTGAACTACAGTAAATTTATCTGATGACATTTTACATGTAGTGTACGTCCCTTTTGTCCTAAATGAGCAATATTAGTGTGATCACTTCAGGCTGACAGTCATGATTTCAAAATAAAACACTAATGCATGCTCTTTTTATGGCCATACAGTGCACTTTACTCACAGACAGTACAGCCATACAGTGCACTCTACTCACGGACAGCACAGCCATACAGTGCACTCTACTCACAGACAGTACAGGCATACAGTGCACCCTACTCACGGACAGCACAGGCATACAGTGCACTTTACTCACAGTACAGGCATACAGTGCACTCTACTCACGGACAGTACAGGCATACAGTGCACTCTACTCACGGACAGCCCAGGCATACAGTGCACTTTACTCACGCGCAGTACAGACATACAGTGCACTTTACTCACGCGCAGTACAGGCATACAGTGCACTCTACTCATGCACAGTACAGCCAAACAGTGCACTCTACTCACGGACAGTACAGCCATACAGTGTACTTTACTCACGGGCAGTACAGCCATGCAGTGCACTTTACTCACGGACAGTACAGGCATACAGTGCACTCTACTCACACACAGTACAGCCAAACAGTGCACTCTACTCACGGGCAGTACAGCCATGCAGTGCACTTTACTCACCGATGGGTTCAAACATCTTGGTCATTCCCACCTTGCTCTATTTCACAGCTGTCCACTTGATTCTCTGCGACCTTTTAGTTGTGTGCCAGACCACCAATTGGGTTTCATCACTGTAATTTCTCCATTCAGGACCTGGCCCAGCCCACTGGGCCTGAACTGACTCCTCTTGTATGTGTATTAAATTCCTGCCATTTTCAGATGTTTTTGGATCTCTGCATGATTTTTTTTGTTGTGTGTGCCTGGTTCTTCTCTGCATGTGTTGGTTAGATTAAGCTTTAGGGAATTCCCTGAAATGTGGAATTACTGCAATCGAACACATCAGTATGCAGAAAGATGGCCAAGTTATGATTTTCCATAATGTTTTTGTTGAAGTAAAGTGACCATTCCTGGGGCCTCCTGTCACAAAGCCCAATTTCTTGCTTTTCTGGGTAACTGGTTGGATTTAAGGTAGTCTGAGTTAAATATAAGTGAACAAAGAAAAGGGTCATTTAAAATTTGAACTGAGGTACCTTAAACACAAGTTATCTGACCAAGCAAGAAATCCAGCTTCGTGATACAGGCCCCTGATTTTTATGGTAGACCATTGTTACTGAGGGGCATGCTGTGATCCCAGAAGGTCGTTCCAATGAACGGCTCCTCCTTCATTTTTGGAAAACAGAAGCCTGTTTGTTTTTCTGTCAATTCTCTGTTTGATGATCATGTGAACACAAAGAGTTTTTACGTTCACCACTGTACAGGATGCCAGTTATGCAGTAGCTTAACTGTTTGTTCTCCTGGCCAAAGCAAACACATCACATCCTGTGTACTGTGCTACACTGGATTGTTCCCTCTCAGGCCCCTGGTGTCACTGTGTCCACCACAGGCATAGAGTTTTTGAGCCAGTACAGATGCCGAGCTAGCGGATTGGGAGGCCTGAACACACTGCCCTGAGAGCAACACTCCTCTGCCCCCCTGAAATCTCCGCCGAATGGGGAGTTTGTCTGCCACCCTGACCAAACACTTTGGTCACCCGGGATGGCCAGGCAGGAGGTTCTGGGAGAACTAAATCTCTGTTGTATAATGATTATTATTCCTGTATTTACAGAACTGTAGTATTTACACAAACAATGGAGAATATTCTTGAACTCTTGCTTGTTTCTCATGTTTTGTTTGTGCTTCGTATGCCATTAATACTAAAATATTCAACTAGAATTCTATTTTAATACTAAATGAACCGGGCTACAGTAAATTTATCGGGTGATATTTAACATGTAGTGTACGCCCCTTTGGTCCTAACCGAGGCGTATTAGTGCGATCTCTCCGGCCTTACGGTCATGATTTCAAAATGAAAGTCCATTGCACGAATGTGCGGTTTTATGAAAGTTTATCGAATTTATGGTATTTCGGACAGCGATTCCTTTTTTCTATTTATCAGTTGTATTTTTATCGCTTCCTTTCGCTCGTGAGAAAATAAAAATAGCTAATATCAACTAGGGAATTGCACATCTTCATTTATAATAGAGTGTTTCCTTTAGTGTATGATGGGGTGTCATGTAAAGAATTACTACTCAAGACATTCTGTTAATATAAGTGGATTAGTTTTTTGAGTTGACGTACATTTTATTATGCGTGCGTAAATCTGTAAATTTTATTGCAATTATAATGCGTTTAAGAATATATCAGTTACATCTTAATTTCACTATATTTGCAGCATATTAATGTATACTAATCGGAGGGTTGTTTTTGTATTTGTTTGTCTGTGTTTTCATGTAGGATTGTGTTACTGCCCGGACATTCAGAATAAGTAGGAGCCTGTGTGCTCTGCACTCGTATAGTTTATTATTAAGCAACCTCCTCCTCATAACTGCGTGAAACATTACAAAACAACAAGGTTTCAGTGCATTTCGGTTTTCTACTGTAACCATAGGCGGACCTTTAAGGGCTCATCGTCCAGTGGGAGGGGCCAATGTGAAAGTGGGATAACTGTGACTAAGGTGGGCACCCTGAATTATGGCTGTCTTGGTCCGGACTGGCCGTGCGTGGCTCGCCGCCCCCGCGCTGGGGACAGCATGCAGAGCCAGTCACACGGCATCGCCGAAGCCCCAGTACGACGCCGTGGTCATCGGAGGAGGTAACGCAGGGTGAAGTCTGCTATAAACAAAACCACATACACTGATCATGTTAGGTTTTGGTTCGATGTGTTTCATGTGGCGCTACATTAAAATAAGCGATTCGGTGTTTAGTCGCTTGATACTACCGTGTACGTTTACACAGTCTGCGCCTTGTGCCACCCTTAACATGCATTGACCTTGAAACAGGGTTGCCAACTTTGATCCGCTGGAGATTTTAATTCGAGTACAAACTCATGCACTCGCATTTACATGTACAGTATGCAACCGTTTTACTAGCTTAGTTTACTAACTTCCCATTACTTTAAATGTTACTAATTTTAGGTTTATAATGAAATAATACAGATTTTCCGTAAGCCATGAATCTGAAAACGTGAGTTTACGCCAGATGTGTGAGTTGGCAACCCTGCCTGGAAACTCCAAACCGTACAGTAGATGGTGCACACTACACAGTTACAGACTCATGATTATGTAATTACACTTTGAACGCTAAGCTGTTTGCTAGCCGTTTGGTCTATTTGAATGAAGTAGCGACTCGACATTGACCCACATCTGAACTGTAAAACAGTACACATGACTGTTTTATTGCCCTGATATTACATGGGGCCATTGTTTAAATGACATTAACATTTCAGCTGTGAAACTTTGCCCTAATGTGGGCATAAGGAGCTTAAAAGTCATAACTCAACCTCCTTCACGTTCTTTTTTCTTCACTTTTTTGCAGGGCACAATGGACTGGTAGCAGTAAGTGATTGTTTAGACACCTAAGCAGAAGGAAATGTTCACATGAGATTCTGACGTGAGGATCAGGAATGTGTGTGACTGAGCATATTTCAGAGTGATCTGCATATTCAGGGAGGTCATCCAGTCTCCCGTGCTGTTCGTCCAGGCAGCGTACCTGCAGAAGGCTGGTGTGGAGACGGCTGTCTTGGAACGCCGGCATGTTCTGGGGGGTGCCGCGGTGTCCGAGGAGATCATCCCAGGTGAGGCCCTCCGCATCCTCATATCAGGGTTCACATCTGCTGACCCCTGTGGGCAGGGGGCATGGTTCATTCCGGATGACCTCCGTGCAGGTCCAGCGGGGCCACCTGATGCTCCCTTCCACGTCTTTCTCTGCAGGCTTCCGCTTCTCCCGGGCCTCCTACCTGCTGAGTCTCCTGCGGCCACACATCTATATGGACCTTGAGCTGAAGGTGAGCCTGAAGCATAGTTGGTGATAGGCTGGATTACGCTGGTACATCACCACCACACGCTTGGCTGGGGTCACCACCAAATCCATACCAGGGAGGACACTATGAGCTACTCCGGGTTTTACAAACTTTAAAACTGAACGGCTCTGGTGTTATGGCTAATTGGTTCAGTTATTCTTTTGCTTTTAGTTGTTCGCTTCCTTGATTGAAAGACTCATCCAGCTGTTTCACATTAACATGAGTGACATGTGCGCGATTGAAGGAGACTGACCAATCAGCACGCAGCAAGAAGTGCTCAAGTGAAATCCGGGTCATTTTAATTGATTTTGGCTGAAATGTTCTCAAACCCAGTCAGAGCTCAACTCATCCCCCCCGACAGGGATTTAGGTGGTCACCCTACGCTCAGCCCATTTCTGTCCACGTAGGAGCCATCAGCACCGCATTTAAGCCTCTAGCCCAGAGCTCTATTGGCTTCTGCTGCCTGTGGCGTTAGCAGTGAGCCCTGTGACACCGCCGAAGAGGCTCAGGAACATCGCTGGCTGTTGTCCTGCTGCTTCCCGTGCAGGCCTGCCCTTCCTCATCTCCCTGTCCTGTTCCCTTCGGTCAGAGACACGGCTTGAAGGTGTACAGGCGTGACCCCCACTCGTTCACGCCCCTGCTGGAGGAGGCGGTGGAGGGGAAGGCCCCCCGCTCCCTGCTTTTGGGCCCTGACCTTGAGAGGAACGTGCAGGAGATCGGGAAGTTTTCCAGAAATGATGCCGAGGTAAAGTGGATGTTAGCCACGCACCACCCCCCCCCCCAAAAAAAAAAAAAAACCGGTTCAGCACGAATCATTACCACGGTCAACTTAAGCACAAATCACCCACAGTAACTGCTTAAATGCACTCAGATGATGTCGCATATTGGATGTGTTTCCAGCGACATATCTGAGTTCAGCTTAACAGAGCAAATAGACAGTCTTGGCCGTATCAGCTACTCTCTGTCCAGCGCTGGTGTAATTTATTGATAAACTAAAATGTTCCCTAATCACTGATTATGACTGACTGTAACCAGGATTAGCCGTAACCATCTTATAGGCACAATTAGCACAGCATTTTCTGTGTTGAACATCTACATGTGAACTTAGGTTCTGCCCATGTCAATTAATGTATTCATTAGCTTCTTTGTGCGTCCCAAACAGAAAATGATGGACTGAACTGTATAAGAATACATGTGCTGTTATAGCCCTACCAGGTTTCACATTGGCGTTGCAGTGTGCATGAGCACAGACTGTGTGGTCTCATACTGTTAGCCAATGAAGTCAGCCTAGAGGTTTCATTGGAGCTGCAGAGGGGGTTTGTCAGAGTTATTGGACAAGGTTTGCTCCTATGTACTAAGCACTGAATTGGTCTGGGGAAAAAATGAAGTGTGTCAGCCTGGCGGCCATTCTCACGCCGGACTGAAAATTAAAAATGTAATGTTATAACGTTAATTATATCCTGTCTCAGATTTTTTTTTATTTTTACCTTAGGAGTTTCCTTTGTGTAATTATGGTGTGGGGACCCTTAACAGAGGCTGTAAAACATTGTGACTAAAATGCTTCCTTTGGAGGTGTTCAGGTCCTCAGGGCAGCTTGTTTTTTAACCCTGTTTATGTCCCCTGTCCAGGCCTACCCTGTGTTCCAGAACCATCTGGAGAGCCTCGCCTGTGCCATACACCCCCTGCTGGACGCCCCGCCTGTGGATATCCCTGGGATAGCTGGGGGGTCCCTGAGAAGACGATTGGCTGCTCTGCGCACCCTGCGCCCCCTCCTGCAGTGTGGTACTGAGAACCTGCCAGTCAGCATCCCCACCCCCACCCCCCGCCCGGCGGGGGGGGGGGGGGGGGGGCGGGGGGGGGGGGGGGGGGGGGGGGGGGGGGGGGGGGGGGG
>JABFDZ020000066.1:13245331-13259087 GCA_019775955.2 Pollimyrus isidori | reverse complement strand
AGCTGCTCACTCAAGGACCATTCAGACTCTCACATGCGTGACCTCTGCTCTGTTAAAAGGTTTCAAACTGGGAAGGAACCTTCCGGACTTTTATGAGCTGCTCACAGCTCCGGCGCAAAAGGTTGGTGATGCCGATTATCCAGGCCACTCGCCTGTTCGATTGGCGCGTGACTGTGGTGAGAAGGCTGATGCGCGGCTGCCTGGCGCCCAGGTGCTGAACCGCTGGTTCGAGTCAGAGCCGCTCAAGGCAACGCTTGCCACAGACGCGGTGATCGGCGCCATGATGAGCCCCAAGAACCCGGGCAGCGGGTAAGGGGCAGACTGCCCACGATTACAGAGACCTCAGACACATCACTGGTGTTTTAAGGCTGATGTACACATCTGAGTAGAATTTACTCCAGTAGCCGCATATCCTATGCCACAGCCTGACCACTGTACTTACATTTCTGAGGTGGTGTGTGTCAGGCCAGTGTTGGGGAAGTGCAAGAATAATCCATTACAGACTGAGGTAGAATGTTCAGGTCCAGAAAGTACAAATCCAGACCAAGGTTTTGTTCCAGCCAACCAGGTGACTACTTTGTGACTGTGAGTCTTTATGCTGAACTGGTTGGTTGAAACAAAACCGTGGTCTGGATTTGTACTTTCTGGATTTGAACATTCCACCTATCTGTATTGGATTGCTTTTGTGAGTAATTTCGACCAACACTGTGTCAGGGTTTGGCATAAGGTGCAGGACAAGTATAAACCAGCCTTTACAGCCAACCTGTGGTATGGCTCCTCACAGCCTTTACCTGTCTAGGTATGTACTGCTGCACCACGTGATGGGAGAGCTGGAGAAGGAACGAGGAGCTTGGGGCTATGTGGAAGGGGGCATGGGGGGCGTTTCCAAAGCGATTGCCAATGCAGCACATGCCCATGGAGCCTCCCTCTTCACTGAACGGGTGAGCTCTACTTAGAAGGATGTACACCCTGCCATCCAATCGCCGCTCAGCGCTGCCAGCGTCCCGTCCAATGAGATGCATCTTGGTTCTATTTCCATCTTATTGGATTTCTCCCATCTGCCAGGAAGTGGAGCACGTTTTGGTGGCTGACGACGGGCGCGTCCGTGGCGTGGCACTCAAGGACGGCTCTGAGGTCCACAGTAAAGTGGTCCTGTCCAACGCCACACCGTATGTGACCTTCAAGCGGCTCACGCCACAGGTAACACCCCCCGCCACGGTCCAGCCACACCGTCGATCCTGCTCACTGACACGCCCCGTTGCTGTGATGTGACATGATCGCAGAACGCCCTGTCCCCGGACTTTGTGAGGGCGGTCGATCAGATTGACTACACGTCTCCGGTTACCAAGATTAATGGTCAGTCCTGAGCTCCTCCAAATCTGCTTCCCCGTGGAAGTTTCCCTGGATTAGAAAGTAGTCTCCTCTTTGGGACAGCGGCGCACTCCAAGCCCCCTGTGTTTGGGTCTATCCTCCAGTTGCTGTGGACAGACTGCCTGACTTCCTGGCTGCCCCGAACAGAGCCCGCGGGCTGCCAGGCCCCCATCACCAATGCTCCATCCACCTGAACTGCGAGAACATGGACATTCTGGAGGAGGCGTATCAAGAGGCCATGCAGGGCCGCCCCTCCACCAGGTCAGCCAGTGAATTAGCTCAGTGTTCGCTGTTTTTTTTTCCGTTTTGGAGCCCAAAGTAGGCAACCCCATTCCTCTTTGTGCCAGACCCATGCTGGAGATGTGCATCCCCTCTGTGCTGGACCCAACTCTGGCGCCCCCTGGCTGCCATGTTGTCTCCATCTTCAGCCAGTACACTCCCTATTGGCTGGGGGAGGGCCGTGCCTGGACCAATGAGGACCGGGAGAAGTACGCAGACTCCGGTAAAGTGTCCCAGCTCAGCAGGCAACAGAGGGTGCTGTGCCTGGATTCATATTTCATGTAAAATATGCTTCCGGTTGGGGATTTTCCCAGCGTCCCCTTATAAGCTTTTATGATCTCACAAAAGTCACATGGCAAGGTGAGTATTTCTTTAATGCGCTTTCTGTATAGTCAAACCATCTTCCATAAGCACAGTACAGGGTCACAGTGGGTCATCAGCACAGGGGATGCACTGGACACGACGACACTAAGATCAAACTAAACAAAGTGTCACTTGGATGAGGCAGAGTGTGTAAATCTCTGGTAGTCCAACATGTGACATTAGGCCCACAACAAATAAGATCTTTTTTTTCCTCATGCAATGTTATGCACATGTGGTAATGTTTTAGTATTAGATTTTCATTGTAGTTAAAATATAGTTGTATCTTTCTTTTTCCTCTGATAATGTAAGGCTGTCTGCATGCTAGATGGAAAGTACAGAATGGTTAAGTCTGTTTCTGTGGTCTCTGTCAGTAACGGGTGCAGCCTGTCTTAACCTGCCATGACCTTGTATTCCTCCAGTTTTTCACTGTATTGAGCTCTACTCGCCTGGCTTCAGAAGCTCCATAGTGGGCAAGGAGGTTCTTACTCCACCTGACCTGGAGAGCATTTTTGGGCTGACCGGAGGGGTGAGTTTATATCCAGTTGTTCATTTCTGAAGGCCATCGCTGGGCTGTATGAAACATCAATCATTTAATTAAAGAGATGAAAATGCCGGATGTATCCTAATGGTAAAGACGCGGTTAGCATTTAGCATTTCAGGGTTAGCATTCTCTGGTACAGATGAGCTGCAGAATGATTTTTAATTAGTCTCTGCTTAATGGTTACCACAATCCTTATATAAATGTTGTCTTAGATAACAAGGTTAAAGTCCAGGGACCCTGAGGTGTAAATGACTTAATATTTGATCCTAAACAGCTGGTTTTACATTGCCTACAGAATATTTTTCACGGTGCCATGTCATTGGATCAGCTCTATCTGGTGCGACCTTTGCCCTCTGTCTCGGATTACCGCTCACCAATCAAAGGCTTGTATCTGTGTGGCAGTGGATGTCATCCTGGTACGTTGTTAGCTGGTAGCGGTTAATTTTTTCTTTTTGTTGTTCATATGAAGCCTGTACTGTAATAAATTTCACTCTCTGGTGAGTCATATGATCCTGTTTGTACACACTGTGTTGTACTTTAAAAAATCATGGCATTTATAGAACTGGTTTCTGCATCCCAGTCATTCAGGACAGTAGCTTGAATTAGCAGCCTTTTCAGTTCAGAATTTTAACAGCCAAGTCACCTGTGCAGTTTCTAGATAAATTTATGTATCTGGTTGCCTTACCTTTGTTTGCCAGGTGGTGGCGTTATGGGTGCTGCAGGATGGAACGCCGCCCTGACTGTCCTGGCTGACTTGCAGAGGGGCCGAAGTGGCTGAGATGAGCCTGGGGTTGAGGGGGGAGGTGGGGCACATTGATTGCTATCGAGAATTATCTAGGATGTTCGGTAAACATTCATGTCAGACTTTCCACAAAACACACATTGTAGTTTACATTACCACCTTATTGAAAGAGGATCAAGTTAATTTCAGCTTCATTCAAGTTTTTAAAAGGTCTAATAATGTTTTTAAAACACTATTTGGAGTTAAATGTCATGGCTGTATGAATAATGAGATTGGGGCATTTGAGGGTTATTCTGTGGGGTAGGCTAACGTTAAAGAGTCACAATTAAAGCTATGTCTTTGTGTAATACTTCGATGCTGCCTAACCCTACCTCCAATGACGTCGTTGTGAATAAACTGTTTTTGTCTCTGTGAGGCTGCCTTTTTGTGCGCCATGGAATGTTCTGCCTGACGCTTAGCATGGCTGTACAGCCTCAGAGTCAGGCTGTGTTGTCTCCTCCATTAAGAAACCATCTTAATCTTTTAAAAGTTACTTCCAACACTAGTGTTCACTCCTGAAATGACATTTAGACTATCATATTTTACAAGTATTTTTTAGTAACTTAGAATTAGTCTGAAGTTAATGGTCAATAAAGCAAAGTTCATATTCCACACAGTGCCAGAGACCATAGCAATAGCCCTGGATGGAGCAGAAAACACCGGTTCAAATCCCGTGTTCAGCTGAGTGATTTCACCCTCGTACCCTTGAGAAAGGTCTTCAACCTCAATTGTTCTGGGATTGGCTGACCCAGCTTTCTCAGCTGTACAGTACTTTAGCTAAAGGAATTTCCATCCAACCATCTTCTGTAACTGCTTATCCTATTCTGGGTCATGGGGGGTCCAGAGCCTGCCCCAAAAACTACGGGTGCAAGACAGGGAACGACCCAGGATGGGGCGCCAACCCATCGCAGGGCACAGAATAAATAAATGTAGGTAAATGTAAATGTGTTGTCACACTAGAGTCGCAAAATTCTGGGGATTTTCAAAGTTGGAAACTTTCCATGGGAGTTATTGGAAATATATTGGAATTAATGGGAATAAACAGAAAATTAGCAAAATTGCAGGTTAGCCTATAATATGTAGCTTAAATGTAGTTTAGAAAAATATCTCGATAGTGCTATTGTGACATCATTATGCAACCAAGTGCTTTTGAGTAATTATGTGTGTGTAAAAACTCATAAAAATAAGCATCTGCATCAGAATGCACTGCTAGGTCATATTCTATGTTGCATTATTCATACAGTTTCTTTTGTTTATCATATCTGATATGTTTCACAGAGTTCCATATTTCTAAAATTCCCCAGCTTAACATCTCATGGAAAATTTCCGGAATTTTTTTGCCCCTTTAGATCTCACCTTCCCATGGAAAGTTTCTGAAAAGTTTTCATGACGCTCTTGTGATACAGTTGCCTGATCAATAGAGGGCAGCACAGCCCAAAAAATGAACACATTAAAAAATGCCTTTTATTTTCCTTTTCTATATAGTGGACCCTGTCCTCAGGTTTTCAGGTGTCATATACAGTATGTCCTCCATGTGTCACCAGATCCATTTTCCTCAGGTTTTGCACCAGTAGATTCAAGATTTGGGTTCCCATGTTAAATTCCCCAGCCATCTGCAGCACCCCATCAAGGCAATGGGGACATGTTTGGCTGCATTAGCCATGATCATGCTCCACACAGATCCACCCCAGTCATACCTAATTCCAGGTCATCTTAAAACTCCCTGATGTACACCCTTCATTCTCACAGCAGATTTAGGGAAGGAGTAGTGATCCTAACCCTTACGCACTCTCGGAGTTTGTAGTACATTTTTAAATGCACAGGTGTAGCATTTGTTGTCAGTTATCAGAGAGTGCGTAAGTCTATTTCGAATTTGATTGTTACCTGTTCCCTGACCATGCCAAGCTGGTGTTGGTCTGTTGGCAGCACTCAGTTCTTTTGCATACCTGGATAGCGCGCAGTTTCTCCATCAGTGATTTTGTGCCTTATTTTTAAGGACATCAGCACAGCCACTTGCAGACTGAACAAGCTTCATGTTACAGAAGGTAAGGATTTCACTGGCTTGCCTGGCTTTATCCTACCAGAGCTGCAGAGAGTTCGGGTTTTTAATTTCACGAAATGCAATGTATCGAAGCCTTTTGTTGTAGTTTTAAATTTCTCACGGTAAACTGATTGTTGCTACTTAAACTTTTCCGGGACCTTGAGTCATGCTCTGTTATACATCTTTCTGCCACAAGATGGAAGTGTGTCACGTGGATTGTGTGGTCTTTTATTTAGGACCTGTGTGCCTGTCCCATCCGCTATACTGTATGCTGACCTGCCGCCTGTTGAATAATGTTAGGCTGTTTGACTGAAGGGAGTGGCCCACAGAGCTCCTTTCATTTTAGCATGCTGCCCCAGAGCGACGTTTCTGACCCCCGCTAGGCGCAGGGTGGCTATGCCAGTCCTCCCTGGCCTTATTTAAACTGGTACTGGGTCCAGGTGGTAGACAGCTGGTGCACAGAGCTGTGAGATGACGGGTGTTGTCTCTATGTCCATGCTTTCTGGAGGTTTCCTCCATACGTGGACCAAACTGTTTTGGGATGGTGTCTTACTGTGTACTATTTTAATAAACGTATTTTGTCTATTCACCCCTAACAAATCGTGCATTTGTTAGTATGGATCAGCTACGCTACTGCACAATTCTCAGTGGTATTTTTTTCCGGTCTTACTGTGCCTATATATACTATTTCTTGTCTTTTCTTTCTCCTGGGCAACCCCCTGTTATTTTGGAGCCGTGGGCTGGTGAGATGATGCATATCTAGCCCCACATGCCATCCACCATGGTGGCCATGCCTTTCTATCGAGTTCGGAGATGACTGGGATGGAGCGACGCATTTGAACATGGCTGCGTTCCTTACGACGGGTAGAGGGACTGCACTGGCATCTCATGCCTGCCATAACTGGGTATTTCCTTCATACCCAAAATCTGGCACTAGAACGCTGGGGCAGATGAGCTGCGGTTGCTTCCATCTTCAGAGCAAGCCAACTTTTGGGTGAGGCTTTGTCTGGTTCTGCTGAAGTCTGAAGATCTCGGAATGAAGATGGGTCCTTGGTCAGCTTGGCATGCTGGGAGTGTTTGTGCGGTCCGTGCAGTTGGGGATCCCAAAGTGGGCTGGCTTGGTTGTGATCGTGGGAAAACTCCCAGTGTTCAGCGCTTACAGGCAATAATGTGTGCCAGGTGATGGGAGGAACCTTTACGGCCAGACTCCTGCTGTCTGGAAGCCCACTGCGGTTCTAGCGGTTGCCCGCTGTGCACACAACTGTGGCCCCTGGAACCTGGGCATTGTGGACAGGACAAGGCCCTGCCAGCCGGGGCTGTGTGGGCACCTCAGGCGTTCGGCCTTTAGCGTTTCCAGGAGGAGGGGGGCCCATGCAAAGGGAGGGGGGAGCTGGGCTGGGAGTTCAGGAGGTGCCGTGATTTGGAAAGGCGGCTGTTTAATGCTGGAGAGTGTATTTATTTCACGCCCCTGCGGGTTGTGGTTCAGGGCGGGGGCTGGCCCTGCTGTGTAATTATAGAGGGAGCATGTCTCCGCAGCAGAACCCCTAGCAGAAGCGGCCCTGTGAGTTGCCGTCACGTGGCGGGGCTGCGTGCAGGACTGCCCTGTGCAGGGGGAGGGCGCTGTGCTGTCCCCTCACCATCCCGTACCGCACCTCTGCTGGGCCCCACGCCCACAGGCAGCCCGCAGCCTCCCAGTCCCATAGTAAGTCGAGGTGGGGATTTGGACGGGGTCGGCTCGGCACCCCGAGAGGCGCTGTCGCCCCCTTCCACCGGCCTATTTTTGGTCACCCGGTAAGATGGTTCTTTGATTAGTTCCCTCTAATAGGGGGCTGCTCTTCCGGCTGGTTTACTGGGGCGGAAGGGCCTGCAGTCAACCACACAGTCGCAAAAACTTTGGCTCACAAACAACTAAATTGCTGGTTTTTAATTTATAACAAAATAGGCTGTAGAATAAGTCTGAGATAATTTTGTTTCCTTTAAAATTTAAATTGGCCCTTTGCTGTATTTCCTGCCCCTGTTCATTTCAGGGGGCATCCAAAGAAAACCGATAAAATGCCCTTTCATGAACACAGAACTCTAACAAAAATAAT
Source organism: Pollimyrus isidori (assembly GCA_019775955.2). Lineage (NCBI taxonomy): Eukaryota > Metazoa > Chordata > Actinopteri > Osteoglossiformes > Mormyridae > Pollimyrus > Pollimyrus isidori. The sequence goes on along the minus strand of JABFDZ020000066.1, from coordinate 13,251,621 downwards.
CCTCTATACCCTTCCGAAACTGACCTTGTGAACCAGGATGGAAAGTGAAGAGCAGATGAACTCAGACTTACCCCAAAGGAAACTGTCTCTGAACAGCAGGCTGCCGACACCATCTGCCAAGCTTTTGTTCACTGTTAAATGGAGAGGGAAACTCACAATTAAGTCTTAAAGTCTCCTGTAATGGAGTCTTTACCAGGAATGGGCTGTAAACAGCTGAGATGTATGTCAGGATGATGGTATCGCTACTCTGCCGCTGTCTGCCATCCGCCAGAGGACGTGGAGGATGTCCGAAGGGCGATGGAGAGAGAGCTTCAGCTGTGTGTATAGAAGCAGTGACTGGCACTTGGTTTGAGAGGTGTTCCTGCCCTGGGTCCTTCTTGTGGGTTTGTGCTTGACTAATCTGAATTCTGGATGCAGACGATTTAGTTCTGCTCTGATTCATCTTCTCGTAACCAATGTAGCCTTACTCACTGTGTCCTAGAGCACAAAGTTCTTCCCAAGGGAGCATTATTATAAAGATATCAGCTAACAATTCAGGGCTGTGTAATTATGAAGGGGTACTCTTCTTAGTACTTGAATCCCAACCAATCTGTTAAATTAAAAGCCACATATACCAACAGTGGACTACAGTGTCTTGTCACTGATCCATCTTTTCACACGCCTCATGCACCACTTTAACACTTGTGTTTTAATGCAGAAGTCTATTTTAACTCAGATAACGTGTTCGTCTTGTTTTTTTTCATCACAGGGTTGCCAGATGTCACGCATTTGACGTGACACGGTTTCAGACTCCTACGCTGAGGCAAAAAATCTTAGTACAAATCCTTGCGATTTCATTATAATCCTAAAATTATAAGACTATAAAAGTTTTCAAACTCTACAGACTATTTACAAGGTAATAAGACAGTTACATACAATGTAAATGCTTGAACGTGTGTGTGCAGACTGGTCTCGAATTGAACATGTTACTCCTGTCAGCTGACCAAAGTTGGCAAACGTGTATGATTTGAGTAGGTTCATGGTCCATATGGCGGCATGAAATTACAGTGGATGTCGTTTCCGAAAACCCATAATTTAATGAAATTCAGAAAGATTAAACGGAATTTTCATGCAATTTTAACATACATTAGCGATACGAGTTTTCAACTAAGATAGACAAAATAAAGATGGAGAAAGGGAGACATGTGGGAGGGAAAGAAAAGAGGGAGGGTGGAAGAGAGGAGAACAGCAGACCAAGACCACGTCTTTGTCACACACTTGCTTCGCTCATTCACTTTCTCCCCGCCAGCTTCGCAAATGGCTCGCAGCGGCGCAATGACAGGTGAGTCGCATTAGGCTTTTTTGCGCCAGGGCTCTAGATGTTCAACACTACGGTCTTCGCTCCAGGCTGTTTAGCACATCTGAGTATGCGAGTGCTGCCTGGAAATTTGTGTTTTGTCTTAAGCCAAACAGATACTTTTCTAGCCCTTTTTGCATTTAGGCAAATGGTTTGCGACATTTACAGTTTTGTTTACAAAATGTTTGAGGTACCAATAAAATTGTAGGGCTCGATTTATTCGCAGGGAGGTTACTGTTTGGTCATCTACAAGGCAGTTTAAACCGCTCGTTACTGTGGAGTTATACTTTAGGGACCAAAAGAAATTAACTTAGTGCAAACCAGTGTGTTTTTCATTAATACCAATATGTATATATCTCGATACGTTTCGTGAATTGTAGTTTATAATCACTTAAATATGAAATTATTTTACAGACTGTAAGAACGAGATATTTCAAACTAATTAAAGAGGTCCGTCATTGCCATTCTTAATGAAAGCTAGGCCTATATGTATATGATAACGACTAGTGTCGTACTTGTATAACATATATAATATAATGACAAGGAGTCTGCATGCATTAAAAGCGTTTGGTAATCATTACACTGTTTGCCTGGCTGTGCAATGGTATATAGGCTACAAAATCTGAAATTTAAACGATGATAATAGGGGAATTCAAATATAACGTTCACCGTAAAACTAGGCCTACAATCTTTGTAAATTAACATAAGTGAAAGAAAGAAAATTGCTTACGCACAAAATTTGTGACATATAGTGCTTTGTTTCTTGGAAAGGGGTTTGCAAAGCGAGTTTAATTTAATAGACCTATATTTTATATATGAATGCTTTGTTGATTGTTTTCCATTTCTATTCCCCGGTATGTTTACGTTTCGTGGTTCCCTGCTGTCTTTAACAGAAGCGACGCTGGGTTTCCTGCTGTGCCTCACGTCGCTGCTCCTTTCTGCGCACGGGGTCCCGCGGTCCTCCGGCCGTGAGTCTGCTGTCAAGGTGCGCCTTGCGGGCTTCGCTCCCTCACAGAGGGAGGGTCGCCTTGAAGTCCTGCACAATAACACCTGGGGCACCGTCTGCGACGACGAAATTGACATTAATCTAGCCAACGTTGTCTGTCGAGAGCTGGGCTTCCAGAGCGGCATCACCTGGGCTCACAGCGCCAAGTACGGCGAAGGAGAAGGTGCGAACGCCGTTCATGTATGCGATCTTCCTTCTCATGTATTTTTTATTTTTCCATCTATCTTCCAACAGCTTATAACGATTGGGGTAGTGGGCCTTTTTATTGTGATAAATGCATTACTATGAAAACTGTTTCAGAAGTACGTGGAGTGCGGTTTCTCGTTAGTGCCTCTTTGGGTTGCAGGTGGTCAACCATGCCCGTTGAATTGCAAAACGCGACTTGATTTCTTTTTAATATCGTTCAGCCCTAAATAACTATATGTTCATTTTTGGGAGCGGGGATCTGCCAATATTGCTGGGGACTCCCCCCCCGCGTTTCCGACTCCACTGGCTATGCGCAAAGGATGCTAGGCGCGCCTCCGACTCATATCAAGCCTAAATAACTTTTTATTGTTTACGGCCGTATAGATTTATGTTGCCCGTTGTAAAGTTGCGCATGTCGTCTTAACGTTGCCAGTCAGTTTAAATTAAGAGGCTCTTTAAAGCCTCGGGTAAACTATGGCCAGGCTTGGACGATGCTGGCAGGAAACACTATCATTAAGCAGAAGCGAATGGCCTGAACATCATATATATATGGCATATATCATCAACCCCCACAGCCTTAAAGAACTGCTCTTGAATGGTATTACAGGGCTTTCTAGCTGTTTGATGACAGCCATTTTCATTTGCCTTGTTGTTTTGAGATGGCAGTCTTCCTCTTGACCTTGGTTCCCTTTAGCGAAGCGCATGCCACTGGATGGAACAATATTGCTTGCGTAACGGTTAAGTGTTTGCTGTCACAGCCTCTGAATCATATTAGGTTGGTGCTTCATGTCTCTTCTTCATGTCTTCAGAGGGTATATCTTCATCCAGTCTAACGGTCTCGGAAGAATATTCTTCTATTCTTGTAATATTCTAGCCATTTGCATCCTCAGGTCCAATCTGGATGGACAACGTGCGCTGTTCTGGCACCGAGAAGTCACTGACAAAATGCCGCTCCAATGGCTGGGGCATTCACGACTGCACGCATGCGGAGGATCTGGGCGTAGTGTGTTCCGAAGAGCGGAGGGCGGAGGGGCCGCGCCCGGGAGACTTCACCATACAGCGGGGCCACCAAGTCTCCCAGCGGGGCAACGTAAGCGTGGCGCGCTACTGGAATAACGACATGCTGGGCCAGAGGCACCAGGACCCGGGCCACCTGGGCAACAGTGTGGGAGACAGCCAGGACCGGCACTACAGACCTGCACCTTACAGCAGCCCTCTGGGCCCGGTGAGTGGATTTCCCACTCGGCGCACCGTCATGGAGCCCACACCACCTCCTTTGAGCCGACGAACCTCGATTTGCCTTTTTGTCACATTGCCGTCACCCAGATTCCCAGATGGGTGTAGATGGGTATAGGTGTAACACCCCCAGTGCTGTGTGCACAAAACCATGTTGGTAGATCCCTCCTCCCTTGTGATTCTGAGTGTGGATTTAATGGGTTCTGGCCAGTGCCTCACACTGGAGGAAACAGAGGGAGTACTTCACACTGGCTTCAACAGGAGTTGGACTCCATAATGTTGACGGACAGTGTTAGAGCTTCAGCCTTGTGTCCATTATGTCTAATAACATGACAGTTCCTTACCCACAATCCGTCTCTGCTGTCTACAACCTTATCCAGAACCACAAAGCTGGGGCCAGGGTGAGCTACCTTGGGGATCTGTCTCATTGGTTCACAGAGATAACCAATCAGATTGTAGAGGAGGTGGGTCCAAACAGCTAGAGAAGGTCTCCTCTCCTTTAGATGCTTGGACACACCTCTTCTACAATCTGATTGGTTATCTCTGTGAACCAATCGTTTTTATGTAAGTAAAACTCCCACAAGCATCTCCAGAGCACCGCTGATGTATTCATCCTCTGCCTACAGGCCTTCGACAGGGTGCGAATCGAAGAAGTCCGTCTGCGGCCCATCCTGACCTCCACCAAGAACCGGGAGCTGGTGACCGAAGGTGTGCTGGAAGTGAAGCATGCTAGGCGGTGGAGGCAGGTGTGCGACTTGGGCTGGAACCTTAACAGCAGCAGAGTGGTGTGTGGCATGCTGGGATTCCCCATGGCCACACAGCACAACGCCAAGGTGTACAAGTACGTAGCCTGTGGGCACTTGGGGAACTTCTGAGTTTAGTGATTTTCTCTTCTGGAATAACAGTGAATCTTGGCTGGTTCTGAACCAATCCGAGATAATAGCCTCTTTAATTATGTTTGCACTAAAGGTACAAGTCTGGCTATGTTTGATTAATTGACTGCTCATCTCCTAGTTCCACTTGGCCCTGCTATCTCTCTACCATGTTGACTCTAGGGATTCTGGGATTCTCAGCAGTTTCAGTCTATTTGGGGTGTGGAATCAGAGCCAGCTATTGGGCAAGCCTCATTTCCTGGTTATCAAGGGGCCTTCCCCTGCACTGTTGGATTCCAGGCCCGTAATTTCCTTGCATGTCCGTGGTGAGGAGGATGGCATGCATGGCCCTACTGTCCCTCTGCATTCAGAGGATGCATGTGTGCGGACGTGCCAGTTCGGCTGACTCCTGAGGCTTCTCGCAGTGCCACATGCGCATACAGTTATTTTTAGGGGCTGAGCTGGCCTGCTTCGGAGAATGAAGACTGCAGTACCACACAACCCTGTCTGATTATGGGCCGGGCCTTAAGCTGTCTTGTCTGCGATCGTATCTCCTGGCCTCTTTAAACCCTGCTGACGGACTGCACCTGAAATGTCTGCTGAAACCCCCCCTGCCCACTCCGCCCCAGCAGTGGAGAAGCTCACAGCTCAGAGGGAGGGGGCCCTTCCATTCCCTCCCAGCATGTACCTCTGCTCCAGGAGCAGGAGTTGCCTTCACCACTGGGCATTGTAGAGTTAGCATAGACCGTATACTGGCACCTGATTCCATCTTGCCTGCCCCAGTACATCATCTCAGGGGAGGGCTGGCTCTGCTCTGCTCTGTGCTTCCCCTTGTCATCTCCCAGTTATTCACAGCATACACAGTTGTTCAGCCACACATGAAGTCATCTTCCCTCAGCGGCTCTAAATTCACTCCAGTTGTTGATTTTACTTTTTTGGGTGAAAGTATCCGAATAGGAAAACAGCCATTTTAAGGTCTGCTGCCCACCCTCTGTCACAGCACTGTGTACATCTCACATTTCATATAATTTTTATATTTATATTTTCCCAGTTGCTGTAATAAGTAGGCAATCCTCTGTAACCCTTCATCAGTAACCAGTGGACGTTAAGCTGCCTGCCTCACTAAAGTCTCTGCCTGTCCATCTGTCCCGTACCTGTGCTGCATAGTTCTGACCACAGATCCTTCTCTGCATTTAATAACTGTACCCGTTGTATTCTGTTTGAACCTTTTGCCTGTTTAACCTTTGTTCCTTACTGATACTCTCCTTAGATTTTCAGTGTGTCGACAGTTTCATCCTAATGCCTGGAAATCAGCACCCATTAGCAAATGATTAGCTTGTGCTAATTTTGTTAGCCATCTGCTGGCTGTGTCTCTGCCTCAGACCATAGGTGTTGGAAGGCCCTGTGATGGTTTGTATGGGCTCATTTCAGCTCTTTTGTGAATGGAATCTAATCTGGCCAAGTTCCAGAGAGGTACTGAGGAGCCCGCAGTTTGGGGACAGGAATGTAGCAGAGGGCAGGCTAATGACTGCACCTTGATGGTTAGCGTGGCTTCAGGGATGCAGAGGGTGAAATTTTTTGTCAAGTTTAGTTGTGAAACTGGGCTCTAAGTGAAACAGGGAGTTTGTTCTAGCTGTGGAAGGTGGTTGGGGGG
>JABFDZ020000066.1:13181434-13201189 GCA_019775955.2 Pollimyrus isidori | reverse complement strand
ACACACACATATATATATATATATATATATATATATATATATATATATAATTTTCCTGGCAGTACAATAGCATGCATTGATGGGATGGAGTAAATGAATGCCAGGTGTATTTTTTACTTTGTCTGCAGAGGAGGAATATAACTGGAACAGAAAACTATACTGAGTCAATTTCATGCAAAATATGCTCAGGGTTGGCTGGTGGTCACTATGTCTTACTATGTGGTGCAGTCACGTGACCCATGTACTCAGTGCTTCCCGAGACTCTGAACCATCTTGGTCGTCTTGCAAAAACTGGTTTACAGAGGTAGACTGAGCATAATTAAAGGTCTACATCCATAGCTGGCTGACAAATAAAGGATTAAACTTTCTTCTGGTAAATTCTGCTACAAGTGCTGTTTTTTAAGAATTAAGATGGAAGAATCGTCTGTACATAGACAGATACCCAAGCATCCATCCATCCATAAACTGCTTGTTCTATTCAGGGTCTGGAGTCTATCCTGGAGGCTTTGGGCGCAAGACAGAGAACAAGCCAGGATGGGGCACCAAGCCCACCCATGCATCCTTTCTTCAGAATTGTAGCTCTGTATACTAAGGAGGATTTTGTTCGTATGTCCTCAGACTCTTAAACACACTATGCATGATTACTCAGGACAGCTGTTACAGCCATAGCTGAGCAGTAAACTGTGGCAAGAGTGGAACCACAGCATGTTCCCTCCATGTCTTCATTTCTCCTCCAGAACACGGCTGCCTCGTGCACACGGATGCTAATTAGCTTCGCACGGTTTTTCTTGGAGCAACATTAATGTGCCTTTAATGCCGCCTCAGCTCCTCCTGATCATCTTATGGGAGAAGGCCCGTTTTGTTCCTCGACATCATCCCTAGCAATCACCAGACTTTTATTCCTCATTGCCTTTTTAGCGTTAATCACAAACAGTAGCACTTGTTCACCTCCCCTCCTCTCAGCACTCTAAGCCCTTTGATATTTTCTGACTGTTGATTAAGGTTCCTCTGAAAGCATCCTGGCTCCCCTGCTGGATTGGCCTCACCTGGTGGCCGGCAGAGGCAATCATCGTCGAAGGAGGGTTAGCCCAGGCGTGTGGCAAAATCTTCTGCCACTGCTTTTGTCAGTGGTGGGGGCCCATAGTGATTAATTAGCATATGTCATCCAACGCCAATCAAATGGCACATTGCATGCAAAGGTGCTGGGGCAGTGCCAACTGTCGTGAAGGTAAGCGGTAGTTTGTACAATATGCCCATATTTCACAGAGCAATGCTCCCATAATCTCAAAGTCAAAGGCAAGTTCACTGCGAATGACAGTGTTTCGCTCATCTGCGTTATGAACCAGGAGGCACATTTCTGCCACCAGGTGGCGCAAAATGCTCACATATGAAATGGACTGTGATTTTCATCCCACCAATTTTTGCTGCAGTCTATAAGATCTGTTTATATTGTTTATTGAAGAATTATCTGCAGGGAGCTGTAACCTTTCTGGCTTATTCCTGCTTTCAGAATATCCTCGCTGGATGTTATAAGTCTATGGTGTCTTCATACCCATGTTTTCACCTTTTCTCTATCGCAGACTGAATTCAGTCAACTGTCCTTTATGACACAATGTTCACAGATATGCAGTTTTCTAACTCTTAAGAAAATTTGCTGGTTTAAAATTTGTGGTACCTCATTAATCATGTCTTTGACATGGAAGTCACACCTGCAGAAAAATACCGGCCAGAGTGCTGTGTTTTAAAGCTGAGTGGGGCAGCATCTGTGCAGCTTGCAGCCATTATGAACAGCTGAATCGATGTAAGTAAGTAAGTGAACTTTATTGTCATTCACACCATACAACAGTACACATGGGATTCATAGGTGAACAAAACTGCGTGTCTCCAGGCTTTTATGTGCAACATACAGATACAACAAAATTTTACTTTTTGTAAGACAGCATAAAGCAGAAGAGGACAGACGTTAAATTTATAAAACAATATACATATACAGAAATGTAAAAACAGACAGTGGTGAATATGATGGAATCACTGACTGTCATTGTAAATGTTCTTATTTTCGTCAAAGCTGAATGTCATATGTTATTACTATTTAAAACACAGAAGAATCAAATGGTAAATGCTTGCTGTATCTCCTAATATTTATAATTACAGTACTTTCGCATTTGTTTATTTGGCAGATATGCTTGTCAGGGAGGAGGGTCAGACAGTGTCCCTGGAGAAATTGGTGTTAAGGGCCTTTGTTCGTGAGACTGGCAGTGATATTATGGCCTAGTGGTGACATATGATCACTCTGCCGGCTATTGGATAATAATCTTTATAGTGACTAGACCTTTAGGTGCGAGAAAAACTGCCTTTAACCCAATTTTGTGAGCAAAGAACAAGTCTTTCATTTCCCTCTTCGGCTTTAAGAAAACTGGTCTTATTATTTTGAAGTGTCAGGTACTGTGGACGTGGAAGGTCCCGCTTACGAAGCAGAGGTGACTCATGTGTGTATTATTTGTACTATGAAGATACTCTCATTATCAGCAGTCTGTTACTCCCTCGCTATCACTGCCCACCACCCAGTGAGCTACACAGCAAGTCACTGCTCCTGTACTAAGAAGATACTCTCATTATCAGCGGCCTGATACTCCCTCGCTACCACTGCCCACCTCCCAGTGAGCTACACTGCGACTCACTGCTCCTGTACTATGAAGATACTCTCATTATCAGCGGCCTGATACTCCCTCGCTACCACTGCCCACCACCCAGTGAGCTACACAGCAAGTCACTGCTCCTGTACTATGAAGATACTCTCATTATCAGCGGCCTGATACTCCCTCGCTACCACTACCCACCTCCCAGTGAGCTACACTGCGACTCACTGCTCCTGCACTCCTGGCATTTTTTAATTTCCTTTTTCTTGTTTTTTTGGAAATTTCTGACTTCACCGTGGGCTTGAATTGCCAAGGTACATTTTTAATTCTGACATGACATAATTCTAGTTGCCAGATTTGTTCATGGTGGGGAAACATTTTCTATGGAAGCAGAAAAATTATATTGGCTTAATCAATGTCCTGTCTGCCATTCAAAGCCCTAAAGGGATGATAAAATAAAGTAACTTTAATGTCTGATCCAATGTAATCTCCTTTCTTTACTATCTTTGTACCTTGTAACCCAGCCTTGTGCCCTGTGCTGCCTGGAATAGACTCCAGGCCACCTGTGACCTTGTACTGGGTAATGGGCATGATGATGGATGGATGACTCAAAATTCTGTAAAGGGATTTAGCTTTAATATTTTGCCAGTTTACCACAAACCGTGGTACCTCTCTTCTATATATGTTTATTTCTATTTAATTTTTTTATTTTTTAACATTATATTATCCATAATTACTAAACTATCTGTAGAAGGCAATCTTTATACAGGGCCTTCCAAAGAGTTCACAAAAAAGTTCACACAAAATTGAGAATAAAGTATTTTAAATTAATGTGTGTGTGTGTGTGTGTTTATTTTATATTTATATTTGCCTTTAATGGCTCCCAGAAATGCTCAAAATATGGACATGTTAGTCATGGGAAACAAAACGTCACTCCTCTGAAATGAGTCAGTGACAGAATGAAAGGAGTTTTCTTGTCTGGCAGGAAAATAGCTGCACATAAAAACTCAGCAAAGGCAGTTTATTTTACCTAAATGTGAACATTTAAATACCAGAAAATACCTTCTTCGACATGCTATAATTCACATGCAGCATATTTGTGATATGCATTTATAAACCAGTACAAACATGTGCATAATACATCCATCCATTTTCTATAACTGCTTGTCCTATTCAGGGTTACGGGGGTCTGGGGGCACAAACCCACCACAGAGCATATCTATGGGCAGTTTGGTAACTCTGCTTAACCTCTACATTTTTTTTAAATGTAGGGGGAAACCGGAGTACCTGGAGAACAGCCCATCAAGACCGAGGGAGAACATGCAGACTTCACACATGTGGAACCTTGGTGGGGGCTTGAACACTGGTCTCAGAGATGTGAGATAACAGTGCAAACCACTGCCCCACTATGCCACCCATGCAGATGTGTATATTTCATCTTTGAAATACACTGCTTGTTTGTATCTGTAAGGTTTAAGAATTTACGGCCATTTCCTTGTTATTTACATGTTTTCTGTTGCAAATGCTTTTGTGTACATATGAACTAATTACACAAAGCTAAAATAAAATACTTACATAACTGGCCTCTAGTGTAACTGGCAGTCTCGGTGCTACTTTAGGCCCTTCTGCCAATTTTGGTTATAAGGAGACATGGCGTCTTCTCTTGCTGCCTGTCTGCGATTTATAGCCCCAGGATAGATGCCAGCCCAAACCTTCCCGTCTTCACGTGTCCCTGTCAGTTTCAGGTCAGAAGTGCTTGTGTAAGACTGACTGTTCCACCATTAAGGAACATGACTAGGATGTTTATATTCTAGGCCAACAAACAATGACCTAATTGGCCACTGCTTAAGATCTGACGACCTGACAGACCTATGCAAATGTGAATTGAAGGTTTATAAGACTCTCAAAATATTTATCATTGTTTAGCTACTAAATCCTATCAATGCAATACATGCTCTGTGCATCGTTTTATGATTAATGATATTTTTTTAAAAGGAAATCGCTCATAAAAAAATGACTATGCTGGTTTATTTGTTGACCATAGCGCACTTTGGATATCAAACCCATAGATATGTCCTCGTTGTTGGTTTTTGCAGTCGTTAGCCTGCAAATAAACTCATTGCAACGCAAACTGTCAGCAGTCACATTTTCTTCTGGGAGGTCAAAGAAACCAGTATGAAACGTGCTGTGGATGACAGTGGCTTATGAGAGGAGAGCGAGGGGCACGGCGAAAGCCCCTGGAAGCAGAAGAGGGGAGGGTTTACCTTAAAAGGCAGAAAGCGAGTTGGAGTCCGGCGGCTTGGCTAGGATGCAGTGGACCGAGCCGTACCCCTCCCTGGACATGAAAAAGAAGGGAAAGGGAGCGTGCGACAATCGCCCAGAAGAAAGGGAGCGTGTAACAATTGAGAGAGTACGCCAACGTGTTCATTAATCACGCTCAGATTTTTCAGCTGTTTTACCCAGTTTTCTATGTGTATATTGATATAGGCAGAGTTTTTGCATTCTTCACATTGCTTTAACAGAAAGAGCCTAAAATAGTTATTTTACATTATTGGTAATTAATAAAGTATCATTTGCAGGATCAGTGATTTCCTCAGTGCCTTAACAAGTCATTAATGTCCTGCCTATAGGCAGATAATCTACTGTTGCCAAACACCGTGATAACGAATTCACTTAAAAGCTATTTCACGAGGCCTACGACAGATTATCTTTGAGATTTACGCGATTTTGTATTTCAGAGCATCTGTCAGGCCAGATGGGACGAGGAACGGAAACTCAGAATGGAGGGAGGGAGCAGAGGATATGTTTGGGGATGTGAGCAGAGGTAGCATTTTGGCGCCAGCGTAAGGGGGCACAGAGCGGGCTGTGGGTCACGGTGAGGGGCACTGCTGAAGCATGCAGAACCCAGACTTATATAACAGTAATAAGGCAGTAGGTGGAGTGAGTGAATGAATTTCCCCTCCCCAGGGTGCTCACACTCCCCCAGCTTACAGCATGCCTTTGAGATCTCCCTTTGAGGTGACTTCTAACGAGCTAAATTATTACTTCAGTGAAATACCAAATCAGACTGCGCATCGTGAATCTCTGAATGGCTGGAATTTCTCAAAACTTCATGTGAAGACACAACACACTTCTCTTTCCTAAAATGTCATTCCTAGTATTTTAAGTTGTCTTTTTTTTACATTTTGTAAAGCCTATGAGGATTCGGTAGTGTACATATTTTTCAAATTCCATGGAGCTTCTCTGCTCTTTTTTTGTTGAATAAATATGAATAATCCTCTGTTTTCTTTTTGATGGACCTCATAAATTAGCCAGATAACTTGCCAAGTGAACATTTCAATAAACTCCCCAGAGTCTAACAGGATTGAAGCTTCATGCAAATTTTTCTGGGCTGATATGGAGTTCCTGCATCTGAATGTTATTCTACTGTCTCTCAGGACAGAGGCTGCACGTTGTTTCCTCATAGTTCAAAAAGCTCCGTCCTGAGCCGTGCATCCAGACACAAGGTAAAAAGGTGCACACACATCAGACCTGCGATAAAACCCTCTCTGTTATGCATAAAAGAATCATGCGTTTGTCCTATAAAACTGCATTTGTTGTCTAACATAGTGACAGTGAAATGCTCCACACGGTGGCTGTGTTTTGCACAGGGGCTTGGCCTTTCGAACCCTAACGCCGCCACGTGTTGTGTGGGAGGGTGACACTGAAGATACATGGAGCCGGTCGCTGTGGCAACAGCAGCCAAACAGCAGTCAACATGCCGCGCCGTGCACACCCAAGGTATGCACCCCACTCCCTGCAAGCCTCCCAGCCCCCGGACCTGCGTCTGCTTCTCATCTCGGCTTTTCTTTTCTGCCGCTGTTTTCCTCTGTTACCTTTGCTTTCATTCCTCCAGTCAACCTCAGCAGAGCACCTGAGTCAGCAGCTTCTGTGTGCTCTGCTGTCGGCCTCACCGGGCTCCACAACATCCTCTCAAGTTCCCCGGCGGCTCCTCTGAGAACATCCTTATTTTTACACCGTGAACCAAGCAATTATTGCGTTTCCAAAATAAAACGCCAGCCTTGCTTCTGAAACTCCTTTCCAAGTGGGCGAGTGAAAACACAAAAACCTCTTTATGCTCCTCAAGACGTCTCTGTGCCGTCTGTGTCGCGAAGGTGGAGAACCCATGGAAATATCCGATTCGGTTCTCCAAAGGGAGACCTAAGCCAGTACAGACGTCGCCGTGAGTGTGCGAGCATGTCACATGGAGGGCTCCAGACTGGCCTCTTGTTATGATACGCTTTCTCTAGGGCCGAAGTGGAAAAATCGGACAGTCTGAAGTTGTGCTTTTTTTGGCTGGGCGATTTCTAGCTCCAGTGTCTTTTCAACAGGAGTCTGACAGCTTCACCTCGCTCCGAGAAACAGGAGAACGTTTCTCCAGCTATGTCTGTTCAGAAAGCCTTTTTTATCCTTTGGAATGACTCTGTCCACATGTCCAAACAAAAGAGTAGGATTTTTTGGTATTTCTTTACATAATGCATTCATAGCATATTCATAAGCAGCATGTAAGAATACCTCAACATCCTAACATAACAGCTTTAAAATACATTCATAACAAACACTATATGATTTTACAGTTATGCAATTACTATTGTTATTATCATAAAATGTTTGTTAGTAATGTCTTCTCTAGTTGTTAAAGTATGTTAGGATGTTAATGTATACTTATATGCAGCTTATGAATGCATTACGAAGGTGCACCGAATGCTCTACAAATGCATTATACAGGCATTATGAAGGTGAATTTAATGTAAATGTATTACCATTTTTAAAATATAAATAAGTCCTTTGTATACTATGTGTTGCTTATAAGTGTTAATCTGCTGCCTTGCTTCTGGGGGTGTCCAAAGCATTGTCATAATCGAACAATATATAGCATTAGGTTTGCCTTGGATGTCCAAGCACTTCTTATAACAAAATGACACATAATCTATGAAGACATCACCATGGCAGCATTTCAGAAGTGTATAAGTTGTGCTGAAGACTGAATTTACAAGCTGAAGCTTGCTGGTTCAAATGCCAGAAGAGATTGTAGTGCAGTCCACCTGGGTAAGGTGTCCAAGCTGACTTGCATTAGTAAAATACTTAGCTTAAACAGTAAAACGTTACTGTATGTTTGGAGCTACGTGTGTGTGACTACGGGACATATGCACCTAAGCATATTCATGAGGCGAGGCCTGTGAGCCAATGAGAGAATTGCTCATTTTTTAGGACTGAAAATGATCTTTGTACAATATGCATTTATTATAGTAATCATTTTTTATGGAGACTTGCTAATTTCTACACTTTACTGCTCAGTTATATAAACATCATACTAGATTATACATCTTAAACAGTCTTGTATAATACAATTTGATCACTTCTATATTCATATCTTTTAGCGGTCTCTCCTTTATTCTGGATTGCAAAACTGAACCTTCAGTTTGGTTCAGATGAGCCCTTGCCCTCAAGATACTTTGAAGTTTTTCCATTGACACACACATAAATGCAGAAGGGGGGTGTCTCGTCTGTGGGGGCTGCCCAGTATACTCAGCAAGTGCCCTTATGCTCCTGTCCTTATCTATCCCTCCCCCATAGACTGGATGCGTCCATGCCGTCTCCAGCTGCTTAATTATCTATCTCTTCCTCTTCCCACATGTCAGAACTGGATGCCTGACAGCCGCACTGCCAATTGCCGCTTAAGCCAATGTTTGCCCTGAGTCAAACACTGAAGCGGTTCCCAAAGTTTGCTTGTAAGTCAAACAGGGTTACTTCCTGAATTCTGTTACACAAAGAATCGCTCCAGATGGCACCTTCTGCTTAGTTGATCCGATCCTCCTGGGTACGAAACAGAAAAATACTGGTGAAAATTAATAAAATGGCATAACACGTTATAGGCATGCTTATCAAATAATTATATAATACCTTTATAATACATTACAAAGCATCCTTAATTCTTATACCACCATTGTAATGCATTATGAAGGCATCTATAGTGCATTAGATGATTGCTTCATTGGAGCTTATAAAGTATTATAATCAACATGATAATGCATTATGATTGTCAGTAGATGATGCTGTAATGCTTTATTATTTCTTATACTGACCATTATAATGAGGAATGCCCCCCACCCCCCCATGTGCGTGGTGTCTGGGTTTGCTGTCTGCCCCTCGATTAAGAACAAAAGCCTCTCATCATCTCCTATTCTGCTGAAATAACGCCCGGTTTCTGTGCAGTCAATTCCAACAAATGCATTCATTTTTGTTTTGTTGCTCCATCTTTTTTCTGAAATGTGTTGTGTGTAAACAAATCTCTTTGGTGTCCAGCAGACTTTGGTTCATTCCCAGGGCACTTACAGGTTTTCTGGGAGATTGCAGGTCTGAACTTATGTTTTCCTCATTACACGTTGCATAAATAGGCATGTTCTCGGGTCTTAACAGCCAAACGTGATTCACCTGTAGACCAGTGTCATTACTCTGCTGGTGAGCTAGCAGCACCAGTATTATCACTACATCAGAAATGTGGTCCGTATGGGTCAGCACAGCACAGCATCTTCTGTTCAGGCAGGTAAAAGAACATGTAGCACAGTGGCTATGGATTGGAACATGCAGCTTGAGTGTTGTCAGTTCCAGACCCAGAGTCTCTTATGGAAACTCAATATATCCAAAAAGGGGCAGTATGCAACAACTGTAAATATCCATATATTTTTATGCTTGGTTGTCTAGCTTGGGGCGGTGTGGTGGCTCTGAGGCTCTGGATCTGTACTATCAGTCGGAAGGTTGCTGGTTTTAATCCTGACAATGCCAGCAGTGATCCTACTCTGCAAGAACCTTGAGCAAGGCCCTTAACCTGATTTTTTTTTGTCCTGGGTATGATGTTAACCTACATCAAGCCCAGAAAGGAGATCCTCCAGCTTACAGGGAATTTTGGGGGTTGGTGGCAGAATTGGCACTCCACCTACCAGCAAAAAACTCACACCAGTCCATTCAAGTGGTTTTGTGGTATCACCAGCTACACTCTGGTTCTATTTCCTGTGGTGGTTCGTCACATGGTGGGTGTGGCATTGTTATGTAATCAGCGCCCCCCCCCCCCACCCCACACACCTCTCTTCTCCAGTGCAGGCTTGCAGAAGTCCTAAGTCTATGCTGGAAGCTAGAGGCTCAAGGCAGGGAATGGTACACCAACCCAATGGGGCACATGGTCACACACACACCATTTGCCATTTGCAGTTCACCTTAGTATGTTTTTGAACTGTGAATCCCAGGATGGTATGGTGAGCACATGAAAACTCCACATACTTGGAGTTGAATGCAAAGACTGAAATCGTAGTCCCAGACCTGTGGGGCCACAGGGCTAATCACTGTACCGCCATGCCACCCCACAGTGAGCTAAATTAGCCTGAATTCCATTCTGATACTGATGAAGTAAAAACATATAGTACATGTGTAAATCAAAGGTTAAAATGTTATTACCACATACAGCTTTGTGCATGGGCACCTCACAGCAACCCTGTTTTGGGAGGTGTGAAGTAAATGTGGCAGATCACGCCTCTGGGTGTTATAACAAAGGCAGAGGTGGCAAGCTGTGGTCTGCAGTGTGGAAGGACATGTGACCACCTGGAGTGCTGGTCTGTAGATCGCCCTCTACACAGACCACCTGATTGTCAAATGCTTGCCAAGCTGCAAGATGTCTATTTATTCCAGTCAAAGTTTGCCCAGGTCTCTGTGGGGCCCTTTGCTGCCTCTGTGCTTTGTGTGATTGTTAGTCAACATGAAGAGCAACCCCCCCCCCCCCCCCCATCCATACTTAAACTCCTGCCCTGACCCAGATCTGATTTATGCCTACGGTCATATAACTGTTTCCACAGAAGAATGATGGGAATTTTAAGAAGCTCCCCCTACCTCATATACAAATACAATTCGTCCCAACATGAGCTGTACTTCGACCCCCAGACAGACGAAGTAAGCGTCTTTTCTGCGAGCGATTCAGCTCATCCCACTGCTCGTTCAGTGCTGAGTGCAGCACGTGACGATGGCAGGAATGTCAGCGAGGGGAAGAACTCAGTCCTCAGTCCTTCTCACATTCTTTACGCCTCCCCTTCTTCCCCCACGCAGAAAAATCTTGGGAATTTGCCCAGTGTCAAAAAAAAAGTCCAACCACAATATTAAGGCCAGCGAGCCCAGCAACAGAAGAAGTGTGATTCTCTGGACGACATCCCTTCCACATGAGAGAGAAACACCGTCAAAGTTAGATACCATATCATTGGCTTTGGTTGGTTAATTAATGTAACCAGTTAGACAAGATGCCTGTGATTGGCCATACTTGTGTTCAGTTAACACAAACCCTTAAAAAGAACAACTTGGAAAAAAAGGCTTTATTATATTGACAGAGTAAAAACAGTATATGCATATATTGTTTCTTGGTGTAGTGATATCAGCTCTTTATAAATAAACGATTTTTGTGTTTGATGAAAAAAAATCAGCAAAGCATAATTATTTAAAAACAATGGCATTAACAAAAAGCAAGAAGTCTCAACAACAAAGAAATCCCTCAACAGTACCATTGCTGATCTATCTCTAACACTGGATGTTTCAGGCTGCAATAAACCGGATTCCAATAAACTCAATTTCTGTACAAAATTAAAGGCACAGTATCTTTGTTATGGCTGCCAGTATTAACAACACTTGTGATCTGCATACCTTGCTCAACAGAGGAAAAATGGTAAAACTAAGATAATGTGTTTAAAAAAGTGTTCTGGCTTAAAAAGTCCAGCTTTTTGTTAATTATGGAAATTAAAGAGTCTTTTGTCATTATTTTTCGGCAAATTCCCTTGCTCGCACTCATGGCTGAATCTCAGTCTTTGGTCTGTCCATTATGTTCAGCACCTCATCCAAAATAGAGGGTCCTAGATCAAGTTCGAGTGAGAGCAACGAGCCGTTGATCTTGGAAATGGAATCCTGTGAGACGTGCTGCTCCTTAGCAAGTACGTCATATTGGAAAGGATTAATCCTATCTTCCTCTTTGTTTTTACTTTCCAGCCAGTGACTGTAATTCTCAGAACATTTCTTTCCAAAGTGTATGGCACCATTGCCATTGCTGTGTAATGACCTGACATTGAAGCCATTTTCACTGCTGAGGGCCTTTCCAACTGACTTCACCTTTGGGGTTTCCTTCTGCTTTTCAAACATATTGGACAAAAAGCTCGACGTGCTTGTGGTCTCTTCAGCTAGGTTGGACCCGAGGACATTGAGGGACAGGAGCAGCGTGTTTGGCTCCAGATCAGCACTCTTATTCAGAAAGTTGGAGGGTGGGAGGCTTTCGCAGTCGAAGGGGTCTGGGTTCGAAGGCATTGGTATGATGGACATGAGGGGCAGAGTGAGAGCTTGGGACCCGCCAATGGTGGGTAGTGAGATGGCATTTTTGAGTACTGGGGAAGGGGTTTCCAAAGAGGAGGCCTCCGAAGTGCTGTTGGCCCTCAGGAATTCACTGTGGCATTGTGGGACGGTTCGCTCTGACTTCCCTGGAAGGAGCTCATACTTCCCCTGAAGAAAGGACATATCCCCAAAAGCATCCTGTTCTCCGCCCTTCCCAATGTGGACGGTGTGGCGGAAGTCTCCCAAGGGAGGGCTGATCATGTCGGGCGACAGGATATCCCTGAGTCGACACTTTTTGCCTTTCCTGCTGTTGGTGGATTTCAGGTAAATGGGTGTTTTGGCTGGCATGGCTTGCAGAAAACAAGACCTTGAGGAAGAACGACAAGATGGTCGTTGACCGTTGGCCCAAGGTTGTTTGATTTACCAGGGGATTGTGAGCAGATCCTGATGTGTGACCGTCTGTCACATTCTCAGTTGAGAAGAGCTTTGCCCATAATGAATATCCTTCATCCAAGAGCTCAGAAGCCTGGCTGACCAGTCCAAATCTTGAAATGACTCAAAGACCCAGTGTCTTTAGATGCTGGATGACAGTTTTTCTGAAAAGGAGAGAGAAACACACAATACGATAAAACAATGACAAATTTTCACTAAAAGAATTCCGGCTTTCTCATTTTTGAATCGATTGTGAAAACAACTGTGCATATGAGGTATTATTAAATAGTTCTCAAAGACATCCTTATTGTCACAGGTTTGAGATGCTGAAAAATGAAGTAAATTGGTGTTGAAACATTTTTAACAAAACATGTTTGTGAAAAGTGAATAAAAATTTTTACACTTGCTTGAAGTTCATCATTGAAACCTCCTAGCAACTGAACTGTAACATAATTGCAACCTTCCACTCAGTATTCCAGTCATGTTCCTTAACTAAATGGGGCAAAAGGACCACTGTCATGGAGAGTTGTAGAGTGTATTGTCGATGTCATTGCGTTTGTGTCACATGACATGACTGATCTATTGATAGGAAAAAATACCTTCATACTTTTGTTGTGTGCTTCCACACAGATGAAAGCAGGGTGGGAAAACACTCATTCCCAATCACCAACTGAAAAGTGAGGTTTCCAAAAGCTTCAAGTGAGCTCACCTCAGAAACGCCCCCGAGCATACCACCATAGCTGTCAGAGTAAATTACAGAATGTCTGCGCGAACGAGTCATCTAATTATGTCGACAGGAGGTGCTTCCACCTCCTTTTTTATCTGCAGACATTCAAGTCCACAGACATCATGTTACAGACAGGAAACATGTTCGTTAAAGAAAAGTGAACATAAAATGTCTTCGCTGGGAGCAGCTGGCTGCCGTGATGTTCTGTTAGAAGCTGGAAGGCCTCTTGGATATGCAGGGAAGGGCTCCATATGGCTGTTGTTCTGCAGAAATTAATACCAAACATATGGGTTCCTTGCTGGTAGGCTCCTAACATGCTCTGCATGGGGGCTGTCACTGAGACGTGTGGAAATATAAAGCCAGAAATCAGGAATGAAATCATTGACTTTAGGACATGAGGAGATGAGTGTTTGAAAACTGAAAGAAAACATTTGTAAAAGACCTGTAAATGCCAACTGGTCTAAGCTATTCTTATCATACCTTTTAGTATGTAGATCAGTCAATCGTTTGACCAGCACAGTCATAGAACAATGATTTGATTTTGGGACAGGGAGAGGAAGCAATGGATAGACAGACAGGATGAGTGCGGATCTGCTGAAAAGGTGACAGCGGGGGAGTCAAACAAGGAGGACAGACACAACCGGCACACACAGAGGGAGGAGAGGAAACATGTATGGCCATTTATAGTCATGTTTACTGACCCGTACCGGCAGAGTGTGGCACAGTGAGCACCAGCCAGGACGTTTACACAGGCTGCCAGGTATCCAAATATTTATCAGCGAGGAAACAGCACCTCCTCCCTGGAAAGCTTAGAAAGCTTTGCGGTTTTAAGCAGACTCCAAACCAACACAAAGAACTTCTTCCTTTTTGTGATTTATACATTTATATACAATGTTTTCTTACTTAGTTATTACTAGACTACTGTAAATAATTTTCACTCTTCTTCCACCTTTATAAATCAGCCTTTTGCCTTATTTCTTTTTATAATCAAAGCTTTTGGTGAGTTGTTTGCAGAAAAAGCAGCCCTAAATCAAGGTTGACAAATTAATTTATTGACAGACCCCACTGGACACAATGGAGGTAATAGGTGTCTTCATAACTAATTCAACATAGCATCAGTGTGCGTTTTCTGCTGATCTGGACTTATTTGTTGCTAATTACATACCAGATCACCACTGAGCATTTGGTGGTTATAGATTGTTATAGATTTTTTCCAGCGTACCAAAGAAGGAGCTGCCTGATTTAGATATACAAGGATGTAAGAGTTCAAACCTTGAGAAACTCCCACATGTGTATCCACATACAAACACAGCTATCAGAAAATATACAAAATGTACAGTACAGTGAAGTTTAATTCCTGAAATAATACAACAAACTATAGGAAATTAATATAGCTTTATAGTAATATAACGATCTTTATTAAACTTTAGATTATACACTGGGCTATTTGTGGACTTTGATGGTCCAAAACATGAGGCAGAAACTATAGATATGAGACATGGTAGCTGTCCTGTTTTGGTGCACAGGCAGACATTTCCATACTTGTTTAGCCACCATCTAGCTACAAAAAGAGAAATGAGAAGTACCAGCTCATAAACTAAAAATAAACTGTCACTGGTGATATGGTGGGGCTTTCGAGTGGCATTTCTCTTTTAAACAGAGTCAATGGTGATTCCATGTGCATGATGGGGAAAAGTACTCTGGAAATACAGGGAATGCGTGGAACACCTCCCATATTGATTGTTTTAGTTCTTCACCTCATATCTGGGCAGGAAGTCACTCTCCATTATAAAACCGGCAGACTCATCCATCACTAAACTTGTCAGTAGGGCTTTCACTGAAATCTGTGGATCTCAGTCTTACAGTGGCAGGTAAACATGCAAGCATGAAAAGTGTCTGCAGTTCCATGTATAGATAAAGGCCACATCAGCAAATAACAAAACCTACTTAATGGTTTGACTATTCAGGTCTTGGACCAGAATCAGTCAGCAGAAATATAATCTTTACTTAATGCATTTAGTACAGCGCCATCTTCTAAACCCAAAGTTTGTACATGCTGGGTACCAATCTCATTTACTTATCAGTATAAATATTCCTCAGTTCTCATCTTTCATCTCTCGAGGCATTCAAACAGATATCAAACTTAAGTCTCCCATATGATCCCATAGGATCTACCAAACTGCAGGAAAAATAACAGATACTTAAGTGTACTATTCATTTCCCATTCTACTATTTTGCTGGTACCTGAAGCAGCTTACAGTTGTATGTGCTTGTTCAGACATCAGATGAGAGACGCGCATTGCGTACCAATAAGAATAAATCATATTGCTGCATCACAGACATTTCAACGGCATCCACAAACACTAAGAGGGGCATAAATGGCAAATAGTATGTTCAGCTTTTACATCACACAGCCAATGAGAGTGCGTCATAAAGGTGAATGACCTATGAAAGATAAAAACTGTTTAATAGTAAAGCTGAACCATCATAGTTTAATATTAATCAGACTTCACATTTCACTGGTGGTAAGTCAAATGGGAATTAGCTGTGGGTCTAACATTACTGCTGTCCGTACCATGATTCTGTCAACAATTGCATGCTTGGACAGATCATACCTAAGGCCATCATTTTTGGTCTGGGTTCAGCGTAATAAAATGTGGCCGTTGGCGTTTTTTAACGCCCTTGGGAAGAGAACCTGTTGCCCTCTTGTCAGGAGTAGGAGCTCTGGCCACCACTTAACCCAGCGAAAGCAGGGGATAAAGTGATGATGTCAGATGAGCCGGCAGCCCGTCTACGGCGAGTGTGATATGGTGATGACAGCATGAGCTGAGTGCTAATCCAGGAACGTGGTCAGACATGTTTTAAGGTTCGTGATGAAGTCACATGCGGAATATGTGGGCTGGCATATTAATCGGGCATCAGGGACTCCAGCAGTCTAAACATATGGAGAGTGACACCCTTATTCAGGGGCACTGGAGGGGCATGGATGGGCATTAAATTATGGATGAGATTGGACTGGGGGGCGGAGTTTCTATATATGCCCCTGCCCTAGTTGTACACTCTTATTATACACAGTGTAGTACAGTAACACAGGATGAAAGTTCAGATTTCGATTTTATCCATTTTTTTTCTACACAGCAATCCTTTTCAGAACGACTGAAGGCTGCTTCAACATAACATTTTTACCACATTATTCTTTAGCTCAACACCTACACCTCATTATTCCAGAAAATTCTCCTCATAACACGGCAAAACGATCAGGTCAGTGGGTGTGACAACGTCAACAACTCCTCCCTACTGGCATCTGCTTTTTGATCGTAATCCTATTAGATAATTCAACGTCTTTGAAGAGTTAAAGCACCCATCTTTACAGCTGTCTGGTAAACAAGAGACACATATAGAATGAGATATAACCGTTTAAAAGAACATACTTACAGCTTAGGCTGAAGATTGATGCTTTTAAAAAAACCTCAATTGTAGGCAATTGAGCCCACTGGGTTTGTGGTAATAGAACCTGACCACTGTATACTATTGCTATGCTGAATGGGAGGCTGCAGTTCGCTTTCTGTTTTGCCTCTTTCTTTGACTAAGTACATACATTTACAACCGGCTGCCAAGATCGTGCAGGTCTCTCACTACTGTTGTCCTTGGCAGCAGTTGTCCAGGAAACTGTTTCAAATGGTACATTGTGGACTGAATGTTCAAATTCACTCTGAATTAGCTGCATTTGCAGCCTCTTTCACACCTTGCGCTCGTAATGAATTTGCCGGACCACCTGGCATTCTAAACAATTTTTTTTTGTTTTTGCTGGTGGGGGCGGGGGGGCACTAGCGTGTTTTTCTACATATCATTCAGACTGTAGGCAAGAAACTGAGAAGCGGGAAATAACTAGAATTAAGTGCTAATGCAAGAATACCAGATTACGGTGAAATACACCCCCAGACTTACCATCAATTATATTGTCTGATACGTTCATTTGCACACACAGCTCCTTTATATAGATAGACGTTACACTACTTTTGTGAGGACACAGTGAGAAAAGTGCACTCTTACCTTCTCTTGGTGTGACCTCGAGTCCCATAACACTGGACTGCGGGGGCGTCAGCGTTTGTCATGCCACACGTCTGGCTACAGAGAGGCTTCTGTGTCAGGAGGACAGATTTGGCATGAGCTTCCAGTCTGCCTTCAGCGCGCTGTCTTCCTCAGCCTTGGGCGAGGGGGGGTGGTGGTGTATCTTCAGGGCAGGAGGACAGCTGTTTCAGGATTCTTTCAGACTCGTCTTCTGGGGAAGCCCCGGCACCTGTAGTCATCCGTCAACCCCGAGCCTTCGCCGCGAGCTCGGTCGACACGTGGGTGCCGGGATGCCCCCTCTCTCTCTTCTCTCTTGTCCTCCTCCGCTGGGGCGTCCACCTTCCCACGCTTCTGGTGGGTCACAGCACAGGAACCAAGGAGAGCGCCCCGGGGTGTTAAGAGTATCTGCTCGTGCTTGACCACCCTGCGTCCCGCTTCTCAGAGGTGCTGCATTTGAATGGCTGTAGGATCCCTCCTTCCCTCCCTCTAGATCTACTAAAAGGAGTTCTGTAAATCTGCTGGGCAGACACCAGACGGTTCTCAGGCAACGTGCTGCGGGTTTGCTCCTCTCCCTCATTCTCTCTCTCTCTCTCTCTCCCTCTCACTCTCTCTCCCTGCTTCACATACACACACCAAAAAGCTCTCTCTCCCTCCCACCTCCTCTCTATCCGTATCTCACACATACACCAATTTTCCCTCTACCATTAAGCAATAAAATTCACGGTTTTACTCTTGTTTTCCACAGTAGTGCCCATTTTGTGAAAAAGGGCCAAAAAGAATACTGATGTGGCATTTATACAAATTCAAAAGTGCCAGGGTGTCCAGCCTGGAGCCTGTGACTCCCTGCGTGTTTGTGAGGAAACAGAAATGTTGATATTTCCATCCAATTTACATGTGAAAACTGGGGACCTTATAAAGATGTGTAAAGTAGTGAGTACCATGCCATTCCTGGTAGGGGGTCCATAGGTCTGCGTTTATTTGTGAGTCCCTGGAGCAAAGATCTAATATTTGAATCAGAATATGACCAAACAGTCTGCCAGAGTAAACAAAACCAGTGACACACAAAATCAGTGGCACTGGGTAGGAGACACTTTTGTATCCAGAACTGCTTTAAGAGTAGGTGTTGTTCATTCAGATTGACCGATGTTGTACTGAGCTGTTATTTCTGCATTTGTGACCTTTCTGTTATCAGTCTTGCTTTGTTAGAAGCTGTTGTGTAGCTCCTGCCCTGATACTGCTTACATATATCCCTGGGAATTCTTTGGAAGCTCAGTCTAGATGAATCGACTGTATAACACCGTGTGTTTGCAATGTAGTGTCTGCCTCACTTGTATGTTGCTTTGGACAAACGTGTCTGCTAAATACGTTGAATGTAAATCTATGATGTCTCTGATATCTGTCATTAACAAGGTGTTTTCAGCAGAAAACAGATTTTATGTTTATTGTCTCGTTTCAGAATGTTTTCATGGTACAAACTTTTATCAACGAACAATCATCTCACGCATGTGAACGGTTGTGTATGACAGGAGTGTGTCTCATGTGTGTCTCTGCCAGTGAATGAATCTGTGCACGTGTGATAGGTGTCTGCATGTGCAGAACCGTGAAAGATATCTCAGCAAAGACTTTGCTGTCTCCGTTGCTGGTCCAAGCTCTTTCTAGAAATGAAGATGGATGGTTTGCAGAACAGAGCTCCAAAGACAGATACTCTGTAGGAATTCTCTTCGTGTCACCGAGACACGGACTCCCTACCAACTGTTCCCTTCCATCTCCAGTGATGAGAAGATTATAGAAAACAGAAAAAAAACAGCACCTTTGAAATCCCATGCTGGCTTGTGAAGAATGCACAGTAGGATCACGAGACAATTACTTTAAATAGCAAATTGGCAATGTTTAAAAAGCAGTTACGAAAGAAGGGGACATTGCAGATGTGATGTCATTGATGACACGTGCGAGACACATGGCTTAG
The DNA here is from genome assembly GCA_019775955.2 of Pollimyrus isidori. Lineage (NCBI taxonomy): Eukaryota > Metazoa > Chordata > Actinopteri > Osteoglossiformes > Mormyridae > Pollimyrus > Pollimyrus isidori. Next base: position 13,181,961 of record JABFDZ020000066.1, on the reverse strand, counting down.
AAATAGCGCCAAATGAGTGGTTAGGAAAAAAACAACTAAAACAACAATTTACAAAAGCAATTAGATGTTGTTTCTCTACAAAACTGGCTTAAGAACTCCTATGACTGTCAAGGTTTGATGCTAAATTATTCCTAAAGGAAGTAGGAAAAATACAGGGCAATTGCTACACAGGGAAAGAAAAGCTGCATTTCAAAAATATTTCATAGACGCTAACATATCTATGCTATGCTCAATTAAGCTAGAAACAGGGCAAACAGCTGTTGCGTATCAGCAAGTGGATAAAGTAACTGGCAGGAGTCTACTGTACTACACAGACACTCAGAACGCTAGTGCTGAGCTTTGGTCCCTGGTCTCAGAGTGTCTCCATACAAGGACAGGTTGGAAGCTGTAAACCCCTTTTGTCTCAAGCAAAGTGGGGGGGGGGGGGGGGGGGGTATTATATGATTATAAAAAACGTTGGGGGAGAAAAAAGGCCACCCGGGATTTTTAAATAATTTTTAGCAAATATAAAAGGACATAAAAATGAA
>JABFDZ020000066.1:13131804-13147074 GCA_019775955.2 Pollimyrus isidori | reverse complement strand
GTGAATGTGTGTGTGGATGGGTGAATGTGAGGCATAAATTGTAAAGCGCTTTGAGTGCTCGGAAGAGTAGAAAAGCGTTATATAAATGCAGTCCATTTACCATTTTTTTACCATTTACCATTATTTATTTTTTAATTTTATTTTAGAATTTTGGGGAAATTGTCTTTATGCCTCCCACCTCTTACTCTCTCTAGGTGAGAGTAAGCTGGGTACAAAGGGCAGCCACCAATAGCAGCACTCTAAGGGTTAAGGGCCTTCCTCAAGGCAAAAACACAACCATTAATATAAATAAATAAAATAAAAAGTGTATTTTATTGATTCTTATTAATTAGTACCACATATGGCAGTGTATTCCCAAAAACTCAGAACTTGAAAATGTTCTACCTCCTACTTCACAAAGCACTATGGAACAGCTGAATGAAATAGATTGGTAATGCAAATTTATGCAAGCTAATTGCGCTAGCGCTTGATGCATGCATAACATGGCGATTCTCACAGACAAGCTAGTGGGAATTAGCACACTTAAAAAAAATAAAAAGTAAAATAAAAACTGTAAATCATAACGTACACCGTGTGAACAGTAAATAAACATCTCTTCAGTTTTACGTCACTGTTGTTCTCCAAACTTGCCGATGCCTTTACAGAGCCGACCCTTCTGCCGTGGAGCTGGGACTGTGCCCTAACTACTCTCTCCGCAGCCTGGCTCGGGTTGGGTCGGTTCCTCCATGCCAGTGGAAAAGTACCATGAAGTTTTATCTTAAACTGTATACAGCAGTCTTCAGAGAGGAGGTGGGCTTGCTGCTGCAGGCATGACTTGTGTGGCAGGTGGTTAACTCATGGCCCTCTGTCTGCAGTTTGGAGGGAATGAGCAGCTCCTCTGGCGTCTGGCCCGGGCGTATAAGGACTGCCATGATATGGCCACTAGCCTCGAGGACAAGAAATGTTATGCAGAGGCCGGTAAGCCGGCTTCATTTCAGCTGCTGTACCTGTGAAACTGCTTGCAGCCTGTGGATCCCCCTGTTCTAGATTATTTGACAAGTCAATGTAAAGCACCTTATTTAGAATCGTACTTGGGTAACCTCCTTAACGCTGCCTATTTGTGTTGTGTTTCTACTATCGATAGTTATTTTTTTACTTCCAACCATCCATTTTCTGAAACCGCTTATCCTATTCTGGGATATGGGGGGTCCGGATCCTATGGCTGCAAGGCAGGGCCCATCGCATGGCACATTCACACACAATTCACTCACACACGGACACCTACCTACTTTGGACTTGGGGGGGGGGGGGCAGGGTACATGGAGGAAACTCCACCATAGCACAGTGAGAACATGCAAATTCCACACACATGGAACCTTACCTAACCGAGGTCCCAGAGGTGTGTGTGCTACTCACTGCACCACCACGCCACTCTATTTTCTATTTATTTAATCATTTTGGTAACACTTTACTTAAGGCCATGTTTTTAGTAATATATATAGTAATACATATTCATAATGCATTAATTAATATGCCTATAAATATAAAAAAGCATAACTCATTATAGCCATGTTATGATTGCTTTGTGAAGCTCTCATCTATAATGCACTATAGATACTGACCATTATAATGTATTATAAAGCTATCTATAGATGAGAGCTTCATTAAGCAAACATAATGCATAATAAATATGGCAATAATGTGTTGCATTTTATAATGACTATTTATAGGCAGGTTTATAATGCTTTATGGATGCACTATAATGCATTATGAAAGTGTTTAGAAATTACTAAAACTATGGACTTTAAAGTGTTACCAAAATTTGTAAGCCTTATATTTAACCCAGCTTTTGGCGTGAATATAGCTCTAGCTGCTTGCCTGGTATGAAAACTCTATTAAGTCATCCGGCCTGTGAACAGGGACATTTTTCACCTTCGTTTGTTTGTGATCTTCACTTCAAGGTTGTAAACTCACTTTAGGGGTTTAGGAGGTAAATTGTGGGTAATAAATTCCTTAGAACTCTTAGGTGCGGAAATGCACTGGGGCTCCTGCTGTGAGACTAACGTGGCGTCTTAAGTGGTTAATATGCACCTGTGGGTTGGGAGGCTGGTCATGTGGGGACACCTTTCCTAGGGGTGAGAGGAGCTGCCCAGCCCCTTCCTGTCCTTATATAACCACAGAAATGCGTCATGTGCTGGGATTGCACATAAATTATCATTGACTGAGCCAGTTCCTCTGTGGGTTTCCGCAGAAGCCTGAGATTTTTAACATTTTTGTCATGTTTCGATCAGAATAAGTGTCGGTCGCTGCAGGTTGGGTGAATTCAATAAAACATGCTTAGCCCCGTGATGCTTACAATTCCAACATACCACATTCTGAAGTTTTAGTGCATCAGGTTGAAATATTAGACTAGAATCGCAATCACCTGGAGCTGATATGATGCTGATGTGGAGCTCATGATTTCTTGTTAACCTGATTTGTTTCACTTCTCTTTATCTGCTCGCTTGTACAATTATTTTCAATTTAACTTTCAAAACTTTTGGTTATGAACCATAGACCCCAGTTGATTGGTTGAGATCCCCACCTTTTTTGCCCTCTGTTAACCTTTAGTTTTAAGTCTTGCAGAGAATTAGTATAGAAGATCTGTGGTCATGGGACACTGAGTAACAGTAAATGCTGTTTGCAGACCATCCAGAGTGCACATCTCGCTCCCAGGGAGATAGGAGAAAAGCTCCTTGGTTGGCTACTCTTGATGTGTTCGTTGCAGACTCCCCTCAGTTTGCCTGCAGTCTGTTTTATTTTAATTCTGTTGTATTTGAGGATGTTGGCTTTTTTTGCAGTGCTCACTTTCTAGAAAGTCTTGGGATACTCGCTTAATTCAGTAAAAATACTGCAAATGTAATCTTTTTTTAAAAAAACAAAAATCGTTACTTTATTCATTTGTTTACGGAATATATTTATCGCATTAGAAACAACCGATAACATAAAACATTCATTTCACTTCTAAAAGTGATGTTCTGAGTTAAAAAGTTCATTAACAAGCAGTCTCACTTGGTAGGTTTTGATTAGTGACACCTTTTGCAATAACTTGATATCCTTTTGGGAGCCAATGACTACAATTGTAATTAATAGCAGAATGGCAAGAACAGAACTGAGTCAAAAAAAATTGACAATAACAACACGTCTGCTACATGTTACATGTTAAACATTGCTTGTCAATGGACTTTTCTTATGAAACCAATAAATGTGCAACATTTTTTACGGAATTAAGGAAGCATCCCAAGTCTTTGTAAGCATTGTAGTAGTGTGCTATGTGTTTTGTGGAGCTGAGGATTATCCGTCATATCTTACAGGAAAAACCATTGGAAGTGAAGCTGTCACGATGAACCCAGGATCTGCCGAATGTCACCAATGGTAAGTTTGCATTGCTCTTATTTTAAAATGTTTAACACCTAGATTATTGCATAATATTTCCACTTTCCCTCATATACAGTGTTCATATTCACTATGACCAGAGAACTACAACTGTTAGTGTAAAAGCAAAATTTACAAATTTATTTGTTCCCTCTTGTGCGTACGCGTGTGTGTGAATGTGTATGGTTCGGGTATACCTTACCTTGTGGGGACCAAATGCCCCTACAATATGATGAATATTCAATTTTTTTACCTTATGGGGATCAGTTTCCTGGCAAAACTCTAATTTATAAAAATCCTTAACTTCAATGGAAAAAAACAAATTTGTTTGGTTACTTATACTTATGGTTAGAGCTGGGTAGGGCATAAGGTTGTCATGGTTGGCATTAGCATTTTTCCCATAGAAATGAATGAATGAATACGATTCCACGACTGTGTTTGTGTGCGCGCGCGCGCGCTTGTGTGTGTGTGTGATTATGCACACTTACACACAGGTGCAAACACACAAACATGTACAAGAATAAACATGCAGTCCTGTGCAAAATAAATACAGGGTTAGGACATAGGGTGCAAGATTCAGTGACTCAGCTATTATTTATTTTATAGAAAACAATCGCATATGTTATACAGCTTAAAGACTGTCAGTGATGGTGTGATGTAACTGGTCACCACTGAAACAGCTCTTACATTGTTCATGACCAAAAAAGACATTAACAGTTGTCATATTTAATGATACATGAATTCCCTGTATCAGTGTCTTCATTATGCTTGCCTTTGAATAACTGCTGGAGGTTACTTTTTCTTGATTCCTGGCTGTCCTGATGCTCACCGGTTTTGCGCGGTGACACAAATAGCATTCAGGTCTTGCTGGCTCTCCATTAGAGCTTGGTTGTGCACCTCTGCGCCTATCACCAGTCTTCTGGGCACCTGAGCTCTTCTCACCAGACAGCGACTCTGTGACAGCGGCCTTTCATTATATTCCCAGTCTCTCCTTTGCTACTTTGTCTCTTTCTGTGGAATGCCTGGTCGCTCGGGGCGTCCTGAAGGAGGCACATCACTCGCATTTTGACCGAGATCGCAAAGCGTTTCGTTGCGTGACGGGCTTGGAAACACACTGCACCGGTGCATACTCCCCAACCTGACCTGCCGTGTAATGGGAGAGTACCTCTGCTGTACACCATAACAACAGCCCTCTCAATTCCACCTGCTGTCCTGAGCAGAGGGGTGTATACCATCCCCAGTCATTGTTTAACATGACAAGAGTACAGTAAAGGAGTGGCGAGCACATGCACCCTTCGTTTGAAGTGATTTTTCAAGTTTCAACATGTCTCCTTGTCATGCAAAAAACTACTTGAAGAAACATGCGGTCATTTGGGCTGATTAAACCCAGTAATTATCCCTTAGCATTATTATAGGGCATCGTAGCTCTTTTGCTGTTTTGAGATCAGAAATTCCCACAATGCATTTCTTCAACTCATGTACTGTAGCTTGATCTCTATTAGTTCAACGGTAATCCTTATCAAGGGCCATGCTGCAAGTGTTATGATGCATTGATCCTGCCTGATTAACAAGTTCTTTGGCTTTGTTGTCTTGAAAATGCAGGCACTATTTATTGAAACCATTAAAATTGATTAATTATGGACAAAATAAATGAGCAAAGCTGTATTTTGAGGTTATTGAATATTTCCCACAGAGGTATCTCCTTTATTATTATTACTCCCCTTGCAAATTCAAGATGCAAAGGAGGATGATATGTATAGAGTTTCGAAAAGTTATGTTACAAGTAGTTCACCTATGGACTGAAATCCCATGACTGAAGCGTGTGTGCGTGTATTAGCTGATGTAAAAATTGTGTATTATGTAATTATTTGCTGAGGTGACAAAGCATTTCAGCTGGATTGTAAAGGTAAAATGTGTTGTTGTAGGAAGTCAGTTTTCCTTATCTGAAAAGACGAAATGGATAAAGTGGAATACACAGTAACAATTTTGGTGCCCTGAAATGAAGAGGAACTGTGAATAAAAAGTGTTGTAATTTCTACATGCTAACCATAATGTACACAAATAACTTTAAAGTCTGGAATGTGCATTTCAATCACATCTGCATTGTTTGCTCTGAAATTTTAAATTGTGGAGCAGGGGGGTAATTCAAGGAAAAACGTGTCTTTGTCCCAAACATCATGGAGGCCACTGTACCTTCCCCTCTTAGTGTTTATTTTCTAACTCTTATGTTCAGTTTTAGATTAAATTGAATTCTGCTTTGGAAGCATAGAGCTTTTTCAGTCCATCTGAGCATTGATACTTGGATTAGATTGCAATGTACTACCAGAGAAAAGTATGTCCTGCAGCAGCAGCTAATATCACAGCTGAGGCCTGTAACCTCAGCCTAGTCGGATCAGGGGCTCAGTAGTGATGACGGTGATGCTGCATTGAGGGTACGAGGTACTCATGTAATATGTGGACCTACAGTGTAACCATTTCCATAAATGGCTGCAGTGCTTATGATGTCATTCTGCTTGGACGTTTACACCTGCATGATAATGCTTCCATGCTTTTATTCGTAAATTCTGCTGCTGAATTATACAAGGCTTTAATGGTGCGTTTTTATGGCGGTCTTTTGTGCCGCACTACCAGGGTCACGTGATGTTTGACACAGTTGGACAACCTGCACTTTGGGAATTCCCTGTCTGACATGTTACACTTGGCATACTTCCCACTGTGCGTTTACACACCAAAAAATGCTTTACTGTAGTGAAACTTCCAATTCATCACTGCTGCGTTCATGATAATGAATATGGAAAGTTTTATTATAGAATGCTGATGGTGATTGTGGATCCATATACGTAGCTAGTGTCCTCCTCCTCTTCCTTGAGCACCTGTCCTCCCTTTGTCTGGTGACTCCTTGCTTTTACCTAAGAATGACGACTTGGGTCTTGTTTTGTCACCAAATATATGGAAGTGGATTCATGCTTAGATCAGCAGAAGGATGCAGGGCACTGTAAAGATGATGGATTGCAACATAGTGCAGCGCACAGCTGTTTCTCTTATAGTCGAACCAAGGAACTCAAAGTGTTTGCAGGTTGTTATCCCGAGAGGGTCTCGCATCCTTACTCCCCCCAGGAACAGAGACTGTACAGACCAATCAGTAACTCTTGAGAAGATGTCAGCAGTTCTCCCTGAATCTAGGCTTAATTGTTTTTCTAGTAAAATGCACTTTTTTTTCTATAAATGCTCATTAAGCTTGAATGCTGATTTATTTATTAATTCACTGTCTTAAGAATTTCTGCCCGCTATGACCTCCTGGCCCCCTGCCCCCTTAACTGCCTTATTGCTCGTGATTCTTTTGGATGCTACTTTGACCTAAACAATGGATGGATGGAGACAACGGGCAGCATGGCCAGCCAGCAGGGTGAAGCTGGAGATGATTTACCCACTGTGGCTGGATCAGAAACCCTGCTCCGTAACAGGAGAACTCTGTACTATTAAAGCAACAACAGGCTTCTGAACCAAAGATGGAAAGCAGCCACATCTTTGTATCCATGCATCCTTTCTCTCTGCTGATATCTCGACATCAACCGCAGGAAATCAGCGTGTGAATCTGTGTCGGCAGAAATGCCAGCAAATGGCTGGCAAGTGTCAGTTCACCCCGCTTTTGTTTCCAGTGTGCACTTGTGCTCAGTAAATCTGCATGTGTATCTGAACTGAAAAGATGCATGTTTCCAAGGACACGTTTGTATATTTTGTGGTGCAGTTCCCTTCTCATTTTTCAGTGTTTCTTTTTTGGGGATAATAAATAATAATTGTTATAATTGTTCAGAGTGAACATTATGATTAGTTTTTACAGTTTCATTATGGAAGCAGTTTTAGTATTCAGTGGTATAATTTTATTCCCCTGGACTTTTGCACCCTAAACTCGTCCTAATCTTAAGCATGAATTTGTGTGAAAGTGTTATTTTTGTGCCAAGGAGGGAGAACCGTATCAGATAAGTGCTTCGCTGATTGTCTCTCATGCCCTGTTTAGGTTTTTAATCTGACAGCCACGTTCTGGTAGGAAAAATGGCTCCAGCGAGTTTGGGAACACATTAACTCCCCCCCCCAGCCCTGCACTGACCTTTTCACCTTTCTCTCCCATTCATTAGAGGTGTTTGTACCCTGTCAGTGTGTTTGACTCTGAGTACCAGCAGGATTAGTCGAGTTGGTGATGAAAGGCCTTTGATCAATGTGATCCACTTGTCTCAAATGACTTGCTGCAGTGTACAGGGGGCTGCTGTCTCTCCATTCATGCCGCTTATCTCGCTTAGCTTTTCGCTAAATCCCGTCCTCACGCCAGGATACTCTTTCATCCTCTATCCTCTGTGCTGTACAGTTTAGTAACAGAAGATCTCGGCTCGTATCACCAGGCTGTCGGTTTGGTGAGAGACAGTCTGTGGTATGAAACTCCGAGCAGCTATTTGAGTTATGTGTTGTATACGTGTCCTGTTGCGGAAGTGCTGGCCACATGCTTATTTGGCATGGGTGCTCTACGCGTTGGTCCCTGATTTCTGCTAGTCCCTGCTGGGATGTTTGCGTCGGGTGTCTTCATGTGCTTCGCTGACTGCCCTCCCCTCAGTATGGCGTGCAAGCTGGTGTGTTTACTTTACACCGCCATTTGTCTTTTGTAGGTAAAAAAAAAATATGAGAAATTTGCCACTGATGCAGGCTGGAAAGGTATACAGGTGCACAAAAGACACACTCACTGAGGGAGACGTCTGTATTCTATGTGCGTCTGTGTTTATGTGTAACCCTAAACACACACACACACGGAAGATACAGCCTGCATGTATGGTCTGTGTCTTTGTGCATATGAGGTAGGATATTAAGTGTATTTCACACTCTTAACGATCATTTTATAGCCTCCTGTTTGGGTGGCTAATGTACCTGAGAGGAACAATGTACTGTTATGCAATCTTTGCACACAGGCTCTCATTCATTCTGTACCAGAGAATAATACACATGAATGAACGTGGATACAGCACTCAGTGTTTTGGTCTAACCCCTTCAATTCCCCCTCTCCCTCCCTCCGTCCCTCCCTCCCTCCCCTTCTTTTCTTCCCCAGGTACGCCATAATGTGCGGACTCATGTCGGAGTACGAATCCGTGCAGAACAGAATCAAGAACGGCTACCTCTTCAAGGTGTGTTTGCCAGTGTGCAGCCCAGACGGCTGCGGCAGTCCCACTGATGTTTAGTCTGATGGTGCCTGGGGTGGGGGGCGTAGGGGCAAGGGGGAGGCACGCACGCCGGCGGGGGCCCCACGGTGCTGCGGCGTGCCCGGGCGACGTGCCCGGATGGCGTGCCCAGGCGGCCTCCAGACGCGCTGCTCCGGCATTCGGGGCTGCGGGGTGCTGCTCTTTACGCACGTTGGATTTCTCACGCTGCAAACGTGCAAAGCATCTGTATCCAGCAGACTGGAGGGGAAATCAGAGCAGAGCCCGTTTTTAATCCTTGCAAGAAATTACTGTAGCACTTTACTCAAGGCCACATTTTTAGTGATTTATTAACACATTCGTAGCAAATAATGCATTCATAAAGCATTATAAGCATGCCTTTAAATATTTATCTAAAGACATAACGCATTATAGCCATGATTATTATGTATTATGAATGCTTTATGAAGCTGTCATCTATAATACCAAATCTAAAAACCACACAATAAATAATATGAAATATAAGATATAAAAGAGAATAGGGGACACAGGAGAAGTGCATTACCGACCCAGGGAGTTGTCTGCTATAGATCAGAACTTTCTGGACCTGCTGATTATTACTGATATGTTCATGTCCCCCAAACACCGAATGTCATGTGTGATAATTTCCGGATGCCTGTTGACATTTTTTTGAACAATATAAATGTGGATCTATCAAAAGCAGCACTTTATATTAAACAATTTGAAAACTGGCCTGTGGATTCAGGCCTGAGACGGTATACGTGTCTCCGACTGTACCAGCCGTTGACCACGCTGAAAGCGCGGCGAGAAGAAAAAGCAGTAATAGATAAACAGATATGCTTCAGATGTCAGCCCTGTAATATTGTAGTGCTTGTAGAGTTCTACAGTGCTGACATGTAGCAGGTCGTCTCACAGCAGGGTGAGACTGGGCCACCAGCAAGTCAGAAAGCAAGTCGAAAATGTTTTGGCCTGAGTGTGATCATGTCTCAAAGTGGCTGAAATTAAAGTTGTTACTTCTCATTGTTGAGGCACCACAGCACGCAACAACAAAATATGTTCTCTGCCCAGTGCCTGGGGGTATTACCTTGCTCAGAGTACTTCAGTGGTACGTTGCTGCTCGGGGATTCGAACCAACAGCCTTTTAATTATAAGTGCACTTTCCTAACCATTAGGCCACCACTGCCCAAAAGAGTCTGTTATGGAGCAGCGACTGCCGGGGTCTGATCGAGTAATATGATGGTGGATATGATGGGAGCAGGGGAGTGGGTTGCATAACCGTGCCGGATGGAAACGTCGCACGTACCGTTCACATCACCTGTCAGGCTTTCCTAAAACGGGCGCGATTGTGTTTGGAGCCCTGCGAGATCCAAGCTGTCAACAGGTGGCGGGCGGACGGGATTAAATCACAAAGAGAAAAGGCATAGGGGGGAGAGGAGAAATGCGCGACAAACAGGTGAGGGAGACCGGTGCGTGTGTGATGTGAGAAACTGAGGGTACAGTCAAGCAGGACGGGACAGGCAGTGCGGAGGAACACGCTTCACGTGGGACAGTGACACTGTTACCTTCTGCTTTGTAGGATCACCTTGACAGAGCCATAGAGCTGAATCCTCAAGATCCCCTGTCCTACTATCTCCTGGGCCGCTGGTGCTACACTGTAAGTCACTAAAACTGTGAAGAGCATATAGAAAATTGCGACATTGCTAATGCTAGGGCTAGGTGGTAGCTTGTATTGAATTTTTACGGTATATAGATGGTTTTTCAAAATGAGATATTCAATTACTATTAGCATTAGTATTTCTTCCTGGTTTCAGCACAGGCAGCACAAGACCTTTGGTTTTAATGTTACACAGAATCCCAGCATTCACAGCTATAATCAAACCATTCAGTTAACATCTCATGGGGAGGTTGATGCAGGGAAAAGGCAAACTACCTATGCTATTTTGTTAATTTAATTTTAAAACATTGTAAAAAATATAAGAATTTACAGTATTTGTTTTATGAGTCTTTCCAATTAACCGCATGGTTGTCAGGTCTCTGGTTTTAGAGCCATTTGCGACATAGTTATATTTAGACCAAGATTGTTTATAAACAAAAATCACCTTCTGCTTTGAAAGCAGTATGAACTGACAACAAATGTGCTGGTGGACATACAGTAGTGAAGTGAAACTTTAAGTCAGCTTCAAAAGGAATTATTTTCATTTGGTTACACTGCCAAACAATGTAACTTTTTTTTGCCATCATTTGCAGAACACTTTCAAGAGAAACAATATAACGAGGGTGGCAGGGGCCAAACATGTTTTCGATCTGCTTTTAGAGTCTCCAGGCTACACAGGAAGGGTCGTTTCCATCTTCTTCCGTGTGATGTCACTTGCTTTCTCACACACTGACTTCTGTGGCAAAGGTCAGACGGAACGGCCTTGTCACTCACGATGATGGAATGAAAAAACCATAAACACATACTACTCATCATGTTTTGAAGAGCTCTATCTGTATAATTGGTTCAAGAGGCTTCTCTGTAAGCACCGGGTCGGTTTGCGCAGTCACACACTGGAATTCCCGGAAAAGCCATGCAGTGACATCATGATGAGGACACCTGTAATTACACACTGAACGTCGGACCTGGAACCCTCACTTCTGCTCATCTTGGAACATTTAGCGATGGGTTGGGGGATGGGGGGGGGGTTGTCATGGCACAGGTTACCAGTTCACCTTTGCAAACACTGTTCGCTCCTTCAAGAAGATGAGTCGGCATGTGGGGTCCCAGTTTCATCTGCTAAGCAGTTCATGTGATTATGTGACTTCAGATATCCTCCTCACCCTTAATGGAGTAGTTTGTTTGCTTCCCACATTGTGCTCAGTGCATCGTGCTTTGATAGTGACTTCAGTGGAGCATGTCCTCCTTAGGGGGCCCCTGCCGTTATCGTGGCGAAGACTTTCTTTCCTGCTTCTTGTTATCTAAAGCAGTGTTTCTCCATCCAGTCCTCAAGACAGTCCATTTTTTTTGCTCCCTCCCAGCTCACTACCAAGAACAAGAACGTGAATTTGGGAGCCCCCAGGGAGCAGGTTGTGTACTACTGGTCTAGATGGTTGGGATTTTGTTTATTTTTGAGCACAGTTCCAGTCCCAATGCAGGCATTTTTCTTTCAGGCTGGTCTTTCAGGGGAACAGCAGGGAAGCGCGGTGCTTAAGAACATGAGTCGGCCTTAGATGTGGCCATTCCAGGAGTCACCTTCGTCAACAATCCGGCTCTATAAATAGACAAAAATAGTTGCTCTTTAAAGAATTATCAGCTGAGTAAATGTATAACAACAATGCTCCTCCAGTGAAATCTTTTGATTGAGTTCACATCATAACCCTCTATTCGATCAATATCAAAATATCATTCAAGTCAATTCGCAGATGGCCGGTTGAATTCGCAATGTCCTTTTAGTTCTGTAGGTATATGGTTTAATGGTATTGATTATAAAATGTTATTAATTTTGTTTATATGCCAACAGAGTCACTCATTGATGGTTTGTTGTGTGGAATGCAGAATGGCTAACCTCGGGTATTTGGTTGCATGCAGGTGGCCCAGCTGTCTTGGATAGAGAGGAAAATAGCAACTACATTGTTTGGAGAGCCTCCCAGTGCCAGTGTCCATGACGCATTAAGGAATTTCCTCAAGGTATCATGCTTGCACACTGGTCATGCTGGGTGTTGCTTATGTAATAGGACATGCCTGATAGCCCCAGACAGACTGATGCCATTGGTGCCTTGCGAAGTCCTATTTGGTTGGGTGCTGAATCCTCACAAGAAATAAACCTTACAGCAGAAGAAGAGGCAGGTGTTCTGTGGTACATATTACCACTAAAACTCATGCTCTTCTGGTGATGAGCATTCATATAAACAATGATGAACGCATGTCGGTCTGTTCACATGTTTATCACGTGCATCATTGTGTGTGATTTTTTTGTCCTGTCTGTTTGTGTACGTGCGTCTGCTTGTAAATTTAGATGTTTGTGTGACTTGCTTTAGTGCATGTGTTCGCATGTTCTCGCATACCTAATTCAGTGTCCCAAAAGCTGTGGTATCTTCCACAAATGGCAGTGCATAGCGGGACCCAGTCTGTGCATTACTGTGTTGAGGTAAATACCCTTTTGCACCGTATTTTTAAGCCCGGACTGTTTACATTTCACAAAGACTTTGGGCTTTGTTCAAATGATATGTTTGTTTATATAAAGAAATGAAATTGCTTCTAGCCCGCAATCATATGAGTTGTGCTTCCACACATCTCATGCATTTCTACTATGGGATTTATGTAAGTGGTTTGTGTTGCGACTTGTTATGCTTTGCCTAAGGAGCTTGACAAAGCCGCCTGACTTCAATGAACACATCCTTGCATCTTATACACCGAACTGGGTCTCCCAAGTCATTTTCATTTCCCTCTAATCCATGTGAACAAGTTAATCACATATATCAGTTTTGCTCGGAACAAAAAAAACAAAAAAGTCTGTGATTCTTGTATATTTTTGGAATCAATATAAATTTTTGAGCAATGGCTCATTGTTTAACAGAAGCCAGAACCAACAAGTGCAGTGAAAAGAACCTCATCACCTTTTCCGTTCTATCGCTTCATGGTTGGGAAACCTGTTTTATCTGAAACGGGCAAGTGAAATGTTCCTGCCAACCTGGTGTTCTGTTTTCGTTTGAGTATAAATGTTTCACTACTGAAATAGAAGACATCACTGATGCATCAAGAAATTATGTGGTCCATTGAGTTTTTAGAGAAGGAAATGAATGTGATTGGGGTTTCTCCAATGTAATCTCCCCTAAATATCTTGCCTGCATTCATTGCTTTGTGCATGTCCGACCACTGAATATAAAATTTTATGATGAAACACAGCCAAGTAGATTCCAGTTTATTTTCTTTCCATAATGAATCATTAAACTGTCCTTCAAACTTCTGCAACCATAAATACCCACAAGTCATTGCTGTTTTCTCATGAATGTTTACTTTGGCTGACAGGTAGAGGAAATCCAACCTAAATATTCGAAGTTCAACTATGTATTTATAGCTAAGGTAAGCAAAGCATTTAGTTGGGTGTTTTTTGAGACCTGGTCAAATTAATATTCTTTCATGCACTCCTACTCACTTTATGGTGTATGCAGTTGAATTGCCTATCTGCGTGTTTCTCCTGAAGGAGTTGAATGTATGCTTATTTTCTAGTGTGTTTTTGCCCCTTAAATGTAGTCTCAGTTTTGAAAGTATATTTGCATCCTTCTCTCAAATTCATGCACAATTGTTCCTTCCTCAGTGTTACAAGGACCTTGGACAGATGCAGCAGGCAAGAAAAATGTGTGAGGCTGCTTCTGCCCTGCACATACTTTCCAAAGAGGTTGGTATAAATGGAATATGGTGCTCGTCCCTCACCACACATCCACTATGTTTTCACCATGCATACCAAAACCTGTTAGAAGTGACATTGAGTGCATCCAAAATTGATTACTATGTAGTAGGCGAAATAGTATGCAATATGTCATGCAGCAGTATGTCTGAATCATCAGTATGAATGAGACAGTAGGTGAATAGTAACCAAACGACATAGTGTATTCTGCAAAATTGTAAAGTGTGTGACTGATGAATGTTACACTGTCCCACATGGCCACTGGAACTGCATACAGTATGTATTAAATCAACGGTCGAGTAGTAGGCTTCTAAGAACTCATTATGTACTATGTAAGAACAGACCTCTGCGGTCATTGCTGCAAAATGGCGTTCTGGTCAAAGGCGCTTCACCTTTATGACAGTGGTCACATAGTTTATAGTGAAGCTGAAAACCGTAATACAACGCATTACTCCCATTTGTGGTGGTGTTTGTGTAATTAAACCTACTGCCAATTGTATAGAATTATAGCACTTACAAATATGTACAGCACATAATACTTAGTATTGGTGATAAGTAGGGATGCACCAATCCCACTTTTCCAGTCCTGATACTGAGTATCGATTCAGTACCAGTGTTTAGTAAGTAAGTAAGTTTAATTTATATAGCACATTTAAACAGAGAGGACTGACCCAAGTGCTGTACGATGTCAAACTAAAAAAAACTAAAAATAAATAAATAAAAAAACATCAAAAACAAATACGGGCAAAAAAGAACCCACATATATAGACACAATGCACCTTGACGACATGGCACAATAAAAATATACATAAAAAGCAGCAAAAAAGCAAAATAAAAGAAAAAAGAAAACTAAGAGGCAAAAGCTAAGGTGTAGAAATATGTTTTTAGTCTAGATTTAAAAGTAATGATCGTAAGTGCAGATCTAATGTCAGGAGGCAAACTATTCCAGAGACGTGGAGCTGCCACAGCAAAGGCACGGTCCCCTGTGTGTTTGAGGCGTGACCGGGCAACATAGAGGAGACCTTTGTCAGCAGATCTAAGGGACCTGGATGCAGAGTAATGCTGAAGCATGTCAGAGATGTACATGGGGGCCTGGCCATGCAATGACTTAAAAACCAAAAGAAGTATTTAAATTTAATGCTAAAACAAATGGGGAGCCAATGCAGAGAGGAGAGGACAGGAGTGGTGTGAACAAATGGGGAGCCAATGCAGAGGGGAGAGGACAGGAGTGATGTGAACAAATGGGGAGCCAATGCAGAGAGGAGAGGACAGGAGTGATGTGAACAAATGGG
>JABFDZ020000066.1:13102957-13120098 GCA_019775955.2 Pollimyrus isidori | reverse complement strand
TTATACAGTTGTGATATTGTTTTTTCTATTGTTTTAATTGTCTATATTGCTTCTTATATTTATATACATATATGTACATATATTCTATATATGTTTTCATATTGTTATATTTATATTATGTTTTATATTGTTTGTTTATTTATACTATATTGCTGATACTATGGATCATGTTATACTGTCTTTTTTTTTACTAATGCTGCTGTTTCTAAGAAATTTCATCATTGTGGGATCAATAAAGTCAATCAATCAATCAATCAAAATAGTAGAATATTTTTCACAGTATCCCTATTATTGACCGCACTGGCGCCCACTTGCATGTATGCGCGTGCATGTGGCTTTTGGAATGCGTGTTCACACCGGAAAATAGATTTCCCCCTCAAAATCCGCTGTGTAATTCGAACCCTGGCTATTTTAATTACGCTGAACTTTATAACTTGATATAATGATGATAAATATACATATTCATATAATTATGACAATAATAATCAAGATAATAAGTGAAACGGAAATGTTCCTTATCCCTTTTATCTATTAACCTAGTTAGGCGATATGCCCTTTTAATTAGACGAGAGAATTGCAGATAAATGAAACAAGGCCGGATATTCCTGTTGGCTATCTCGGTAGGCACCGTTGAGTTGACTGTTAAATTACACTGTAGCTTAAAGTTATCGTGCCATTGTCACGCGATGTCAGGCAAGACCCGCTGCAGGCAAATTTAAACAAATCCACGCCAGTGCACGATAAAGTAACACTCTGCATTTTGTGTCCCATTCATCCATATAATACGCACTTTACCTGACTACACCCTCTACAGCATTAATTGTATAAACACGTGTAGATAAATGCAAATTAATCTGCTTTTATTTGGCAAATCTGAGACCTAGCGCAATTTGCATTTCATGCAAATCTCTTTGAGTTTTACGTCCGGAAAGATACACATTTACCGTGAATAAATTGTCAAAAAAAAGTTAAAAATCAAAGACACGTGCAAAAAATCTCGTTTATTCTAAGAAATAACGCTTGTAATTTATAAAACTTCTGAATAATAGTGTGATGACAGCCAGGGACGTATTTTTCAAATTACATTGAGGGAACGGATATCGGGGTCAGGGATGTGACGTCTGTAAAAAAATGCCCTTAAAAAATACGGTAAAAATATCTGAAATGGCGACAGAAAAGTATCGTAAAAACAATCAGGTGAAATACCATGTCAAATATAGAAAAAGAACTGTAAATGTCAAATGTATTTAATGCTTTGCTTGACTGTACAATTTAAAAAAATGGAGTAAAAATACTGTAATGATGTAATAATGATAATGGGAATATACTGTAAATATCAATCAGGTAAAATACTTTTCAAAATATATAAACTATTTTTCATACGATTTTTAGTTGTAACATGAATTATTTTTTGCTCTAGTTACTGGTGTAATCTGTAACATGATAATGACAAGAGAATACGTAGTTTTACAGTTTATGGACACAAGGTATACTGTATAGGCTACATTAAACAGTGCTCCTGTAATTTTACAGTAGAATTTATACTGTGCCGTCGGTGAGCCTGCTGAAAATGGTCGCTGTCTTTGTCATGCATGCAGTTAAAGTTCCAGATTCCATTCGTTGTGTATTCTATACTGGTGCCATGCTTAAATTCAAAATGTATCTCCGTGTGTTTGACTGTGTATAAGTTACCCACGATGTGTATTTCCCATAGAGTGACCCTCCCCCGTTCCACCAGATAGTACGTAATGCTTGTCCTTGTATGTCGTTGTACAGACAGGTGTTGTGATGATTGGTGTGATTCCTGTTAAGAATTATGAATAAAAGAGCTGTAGCTGGACTGCGTTTGCGATATGGCATCGTGCCCGAAATCAACGGACACTATAATACAAAGGAATATCTACACATGTACATTTCGCTACTACAATTTGTAGTTTTTATGATTTTTAACTGTTATTTCCACGTTACAAAGACAGCTTTTAAGATGAAAATGTTTGGAAAAATATGGATTTAAGCCGCTTATTATACAGAATAATAATATGTGCCATATTATTAACAGTACTAATGTAATTTTTGCAGTGAAATTGGCAACCACAGCTGCCAGTAATTTACCGTAAATTTAACAGATTTTTTTTACAGTGTGATGCGATTCTATAGTGGCATTATACCTCTTTCTCTCCATTTTTACTGTAAAGCTTGTATAGCTTAAGTGCATTAATATCCCACATTAGGTGCGTTGAATTTTAGATATTTAGGTATATTAGGTGTTTTGGCATATATTCGTTTAAATTTTGTTGCAATTGTTTTGTTGCCTAGTTATTTAGAAATTACGTTTCTTTTTACAATTAAGGCGATGTGACATTGCTTTTTCTGCGATTACCGCTTGTAGGAGACAATTTGGATTTTACATGGACAACTATAAAAATGGAATAGGCTACTATTACATTTCTGCAATCCGTGACATTTCTTCGAGCCTGACTCAGGGCTCAGTTATGGCGTTTCGTATAATTTATGCTCCCGGTAATTGGTTTGTATTCAAAATCTCAAATTTTGTAATGAAAGACATAATGCAGCACACATCATTTCACATGCTTTTGCTTGAATTGTGAAGAGTCGACGGGCATGTTTGTGCAAACGGAAACCTGATTTGTTAAATCAAGAGAGGGGAACCAGTGTTATGAAGACCTTGACAGACCCTGACCCTGTCAGAAGCATGTTCAGTACCACGGACAGCTCTTAGATTAACCATATGTCTACTTAGACTAGTGATGTTAAGTAGGATATTTTAACAAAAGAAATGTTTTAAACAAACTCAGTGTTCGGTCAGTACGCCATTAAAGCTCTAAAACGGCTGTCTATCAAGGCATCTCAATGAGCAGATTTTATTAAATTAAGAACTAAGAAAACTGGTTAACTTGGTAAAAAATCATAATGATTGATTCAATTTCAGCATACATATGGGTGTGTAAATTGTGTTGTAAAACAATGAAGCGAAACCTCCGCGCTATTATAAATACTATAAGTAAATTCTTATTTGCATATCAAATTTTAAATAGGCTACCGTTTAGTCAGATTCAGTAATGTTTCCATATTTAATTTTGTAATGTGGATTTTTGGTCATGCAGGACCCTATATCTCTCAAATAAAATAACATAAATTATATATTATTATAAAAATTTTGATGCTCTGTAGGACTTTATGATCTCCTGAACAATTTCTTTTGATTTCCGCTGCTCTAAGCCCTGGTTGTCATGATCACGTGCAGGGAAGCAGGAGCAGGGACATAGAGAGTTTGGTAACCAGGGTTTTATTCAACAAAACAGCAGAACGAAGTACAACACGGTAAAGACTTCAATGTCAGACCTAGGGAATAACACGAAACAGTTGGTAAATGCAGGGATTGAGCATGAGGTTAACGAGAGGGCGAGGCACACAGGAAGATCAGATGAGCGGGGCATGACTGAACCCCCCCCCCCCAAAAGGCCTGCTCTCTGGGCGTGTCCCTTGGGGAGTGAGAGACGAGACCCGGACCTGGGGAGACAAAACCAAAACCATCAACGGGACCGATACACAGAACAGGCACAGGGACAACAAGCAGGACAACCTCTGAGAAACCACAGGGATGGCGAACAGGTACAGGGGCACTAAGAAGGGAGATACGGGGGGAACACCAACAGGAGGAACGAAGGCGGGAACACAGGAGAAACACGGAGGCGAGAAGCAGACATAGAAGGCCAGAAGGTAAAGGACGGGGGACAACGGGGAGCCCGAGGGAACCCTAGCAGGTGAGAGGCGGAAGCAGCAAGGGCAGCCGGCGTCCGCGACGTCGGAACCAGCAGGACCCTCAGCAAGTGCGAGGAGGGAGGGAGGGAATGTCGGAGGGAGGGAGGGAATGTCGGAGGGGGTGAGGATGGAGATAAAGGGGAGACTGGCAGAGGGGAGGAGGGAGCAGAAGCCATTGCAGGCAAAGGCACCACTACAGCTGGTGAATGAATAAGTGACCGACGAGGCAGTGTAGGGTGGACTGTAGTCGGCCAACAATGCGCTGCAGGCGGGTCCAAAGGTGACCCCCCCGAGCCAAAGCCGGGGGACTGCAGGTGACCCCGGAGCCGAAGCCAGAGAACCCACAGGCGATTGACGAGCAGAGGCTAGGGGAATCGAGGGCGAGCCAGAGGGCATGGCGGGAGGGACCAGACCCCGGCGCGAGTGTCCCCTCCCTTTCCGGGAGACTGAATGGCGGGGACCCGGCCGGAATCGGCAGTCTGGGACCTCCTCGGGGACAGGGACTGGGGTCATGTTGTGGGTGCAGAGTAGGAATGGGCAGAGCAGGAGTCACAGGAGCTGGAGTCACAGGAGCAGTGACAGGCTCCATGGGGGGCAGAACCAGTGGGTCAGGAACCGTACGGGGCAAAGCAGGCACCGCCAGCACAGCAAGAACCTCGGGCGGCGGCGCAGCAGGAACCGCCAGCACAGGGACTACGAGAGGCACTGCAGGAACCACCAACACAGGGACCACGGGGGGCGCTGCAGGAACCGCCAACACAGGGACCACGGGGGGCACTGCAGGAACCACCAACACAGGGACCACGGGGTTGCGCTGCAGGAACCACCAACACAGGGACCACGGGGGGCGCTGCAGGAACCGCCAACACAGGGACTACGGGGGGCGCTGCAGGAACCACCAACACAGGGACCACGGGGGGCGCTGCAGAAACTGCTGGCACAGGGACCTTGGAGACCCGCGGGATGGCATCCCATACAGATCCGGCCCCTATAAAAGCCAGGCACATCCCAACAAAGGGGTGCGCTGCTGGTGCCAGCAGCGAAGACGTAGGAAACCACTCCGGGGCAGTGGAAGCAGATACCGGCAAATTTTAAAATTGGGAGGGGCTCCTCCCAACACCCAGCAGGAGAGGAAGCGGAGATGGAAGATTGATGGCTTGTCCTCCAGCCTTTGATTTCTCTGCTTCATCTTCTTCTTTTGCATGGCTTTTTGTAAGCGGATGCTGGGCTGCTTCAGGGAGTTCCGAAGGCAGATCGGAGCACATCTTACTGACTGAATTCCGCCACCGGCTTTAACAGCTGCCTAAGATTATCATGCACCTCTCCCGCCAGATGCACATCTTCTACCAGGGACATCCCCGCGAGAATGTCAAGGCTCCGGGATCTTCCAGGACTTAGGGCTATGAGTGCCGAGGTAGCAATTCTCAGTCAGGGGGGGTAACTTCCTTTCTTGGAAATCCATTATTCTGTCACGATCGCATGCAGGGAAGAAGGAGCAGGGAGATGGAGAGTCAGGAACGACAACAAAACAGCAGGACGAGGTACAACACAGTGATGACTTCATTGACAGACCTAGGGAAACATACTCGGATTGAATTACCAAGGACTAATCGAAAATAACACAAAATAGCTGGTAAACGCTGGGATTCCACACAAGGTTAACAAGGCATGGCACACAGGAGGATTGGATGAGCAGGGCATGACACTTGTAGCTATGGAGAATTTATAACTTTAATACAATAGTGGGTACCTCACTACAGATTCCATCCATGTCCATCATTCGAAAGAACATGAACGATACTGTCAGGCAGTGGCAAGCTGTATATTATGAGTATTCCTTGCAGGTAGGTTAGATTCACACGAATACAACAGCCAAAAAAAAAGAAAAATGAAATATGGTCATACTAAAAATCACATAAATGCAGCTGCCCAGAAGGTTAACAAGGCCACAATATTGGGGAATAAATCCTTCATCTTGTGTATACTTTGTTATATATTATATCATATGGATTCCTACCGCTATTTGCCTCCTCTTTCTTGCAACTCCACATCAAACTTTCTGCATCTGACAGAGCAACATACAACATATTCGACATTCCCTGGTAAAATGGCTGCTACGCTCAAACTGTAGCGTAATATACATGTAACTTAATACAACCTATTGTCTACAACACAAGTGTCAATAATACCGAGAGCTTCTAACAAAATAATACTTAAAAAGTCTTGACCATGATCAGGATAAGCATGTGCAAGATGGATCGAAAAAAATCTTCTTTTATTGGACTTATTTTTTATTTTATATTAGTCACATTTTATTAATGATCTGTAGATTGTGCATGCATTGGTTGAAATTAATTAACCATCATTAATGCAATTAGCAATCTGGGCAGCTTCTCCTGCAAACATGCCGGCCATTCTTTCTGCATGTGTGCGGATGCATGTGTGCGTGACTGAGCATGTGTTTGCGTGTGTTTGGGTGTGGGTGATTGCTGTAAATCTCTTTGCTGTTACGCAAACTCCTGACTAACTTTTAGTCAAAACCATAAGAGGGGAGAGGGTGGCTGGCATTCCATGCAGTTAAAAGCTATTCCCAGAAAACCTCAAGCTTTGCATTTTAAATATCACTTTTTAAAAAAGCAATTCATATGCGTTTGCTTAGTACTTTTTATGTCCAGTCTTCTTCATCCATCCATTGATCTGTGGACTTTCTAACAACTTCTCCTGGTCAAGGTGCTGGGAAGAAGCATCACCCTGTCATAGCTCATTCATTTATTTCCCACTTAGTTTGGCTAGTAGCTGGGTAGTTAACAGGTGACTATGAACAATACACCTCTTACTCTACTCTGAACAATCCAGTAATTAATGAACAAGATGTACTGTGCAACAGATACATAAAAGCCAAACCAGTATTTCAATACAGCTTCCTAATTTTCATACATTAAGACAAACTTTGCTCTTCGTGTTTAATCTTCTTTCATTGTAATGTTCTAAATAGACACAACTTGTTCCTATATTTGCTGTCAAACTCACTACAGTTGGATTTGGCTAGACAACAAGCTGAAGTTAAAAAACACTGAGATCAGTTTATAACTATGAGTTGTGTTTTAAAGAGTAAAGAGCCTGCAGGGGCTGTGGGGTGGGGGTGTGAATGTGTATGTCACATATTAGAAAGGGAAGACCTTCTCAAACAAGAGAAACATGCTTTATAGTCCAGGATCAAAGGCTAAAAATGAAATATTCACTCTATAGTTTTTTTCACATTGGTGTCTTTAATTATCCAGATAAGATTTTGGTATAATTACATATCTTTGTCCCTAGTTTCCTTTGCAGTCATGCTATCCACACCTAAATCAGGCCGGTGTAACTGACTGCTAGAAAACTGATTTACAGAGAGGGTGCAGGCATCACTGGGAACTCACTGCTGGCCTTTTGGCTGTTTATGTTCTGTTTGTATGATAAGAACAAATGAAGCACTATGACTTGAGCGAAACCACTCATCAGCTTTTGCTTTTTTGGATATGTAAAAAATGGCCTCTAACTTGAATGCAAAGAAATGTGAAATTAACTTCTAAATAATGACGCTTCACAAGCATTTACGTAAAGAAATATCTCGTTTGATAAACCGGTCTCCGCTCAGCTTCCATCTGCGTCTATCTGGTTCTACGATCCTTTTCTGTCTTCTTCATCCATCCATTCATGCGCACGTCCATCTTCCAACCACTTATCCATTCAAGGGGAAAACACAGGGCACAAGGTAGCAGAATATCCCTGATGGGCTGACAGTCCATCACAGGCCGTCTGTCTTCTTCATGACTATCTGTACTGGGATCAGTTATCTTTGTTGGGCATTAAAGGATTTAAGTGCACCTGGCCTGAACACTGTTTCAGAATTAAAAAGTAAAATTTCCTGCTGCACAAATATAGGAATTTCCTTGCAGAAATTAAGTGGCCAGGCATACAGTGTCTTAAGTGAAGTCTTAGCAGCAGCTAAATATACATCTGACATTTTGGAGGCATTTAAGATTGCATGCATCTCTTCATTGCCCTTAAGTCAAACAACTCACATCTCCCCTCATGGGCCTGGTTCACACAGCAGCTAACTCTGATGTAATATCTTTTAGCACTCTTTCAATGTTTCTCTTGCACTATCTTTTACTGGTCTGTCTTGTAATGTACTGCCTTTTTCCACAGCTCTTTTTCCTCATACATGATGTATTTGTTTAAAGATATACACTGGGCAAATAAAATGAGCCAAACCGTATTTGCACAGCATTAAACTGGGGCATTTTTTTTTACAATGTACACTAACATGCAACTCTTAAGATTTTTTTATGGGAAAAGTTCTCAGTTTTACAGTGATAATTCAGGATTTATTTCTAATTTAATAGAATATTAAAATTGATGAAGCCGTAGAATTTTCTTTATAATCACGGTTAATTGTGATTATTATCATATGAGTGTCACTCATGTGTTACCTTCCGGAGTTGGGGCACAAGGATAGGGGAGGTTTTAGGGAGAGAAGGGGGGGGCAGACAGCCTGGCTGATAACCAGAGGCGGGTGGCGTGTGAACGCTGCACCCCCCACAGATCATCGCATGTGCACCCGTCAGCTCCTTTGTGTTGGGCTTCGCAGCAATAGGGGTTCAGCTTCTCCGCCAGCTCTATCACCCCCAAATCAGCCTGAACACTCGTGACTGGATGTGACACATAACAATTCCCCATGATCCACAGCCCACACAAACACCCACCCCAGCCGGCAAGCTGAACTGTCCCTGAACCCACATCTAAAGGCTGACAGAAGGATCTGGGGGCTTCACTCTGGGATTTTCACAGTTTTTAACCCTCTGTAAACCAGGGGAGTATGTAACCATTTGCTGATAGCCAAGGGCAGAGTTAGAACTATTTTTATAATCTTGTCAGATACTATGAGGTGAGATCAACCCATAGTCAGAAGGTACGAATTTGGGTTTGTGTATGTTTACACCAGTGGGCACGAATCAGAACAATTGCACTCTACCCCCCCACCCCCCATTCACATAGCTTTCATAGGATTCATTTGTCTTGCTAAAAATCTTGTCAATAGCTCAGCCTCTTTGCCACAGAGAATTATACATGTTGTAGAGTCATACTCAAATAACATGTGTTACATCAATCACTTGAATGTCACTGTAACCCTTATTTAATACACCAGGTTATATTCCTCTCAGATCAACTCCAGCTCTCCATATATTACAGGGCACCCGACAAATACCCCAGCCCCATGTACCATTTGTATGGTGTGTTGAAACAGCAATACGTCTCTTTACATCTGTCCAGTACTTGAAATTTTATTCATTCATTAACAACTTTCTAACAATGTGAAACTAGTGGGCCTCTAGTAGATTTATCCTACCGCTGCTTTTACAGACTACGTTAAACTGGAAAGGCTCCTTGGCTCGGCTAAATAGTTCAGTTCTTCTTGTGCTTTGGCTGGTTCCTTTCCTTGATTGAAAGACTCATCCAGCTGTTTCACATTAACATGAGTGATGCATGCATGATTATAGAAGACAGACCAACCACCACACAGCAAGAACTCAGTACCTGAGTGAAATTCAGGTCCTTTTAATCGAAAGGGTTGCTTTAAAATTCTGAGCCAGCTCAAGGTGTCCTCTCTGCATGTATTATCTGGTCCCCCTACTTCAAAGTGAACCAATACCTGCCTGCGTGCCTCTTTCTGTGACTGATCCATCCAACAGCTCTTTTGTTTAGACGTCTCTGGTGTGAAGCCAAGTAACAGCTTGAACTGCGGACAAAGTCTGCGCCTTGTTGGCATCAGGAGAGGAATGAGCTACCGTTGTCTCACTGGTGAGGCGGTCTGCCGTCTGACTGTGCATGAATGCTTGTGCAGGGCAGGTCAGACGGCAGCCGCAGTAATATTTCGGTACACATGGAGGTGTGTTTACCCTGGGGCTTAACTGTTGTTGAGATTTTAGAATTACGTTCAGGACATGTTATCTTAATAGAGTGCCAATATGGGAACCGTGGGTAACACTGCACTCGATCCAAAGTTATCTGAAAGTGGTAAAATAGCAATAAATCTTTTGTTTGCTGTTTGTATAAGTACTTTCGGAATGGTTCTCTTTACTTAACCCCATTTTGCTCTCCTTAGCTTGGGGGGTCACAGCACAGGGCCAGCTGACAAGGCACTCCTGGAGCTGGGGGTTAAGGACGTTGCTCAAGGCCCCACAGACATGGTTATTCTACCAATGCTTGAACCATCGATCTTCAGCTCACAATAACAAAGGCTTAGCCCTCTGAGCTGCTCAAAGGTTATGTAACGGATAATATTCCCATCTGACTATCCTCTTTATTTTATACGAATTACTATATTTATTATAGTGATGGTGCCACATAAGCTAAAACTGAATGAACAGTGAAAATAAAGGTCTGATTTTCTACATAGGTTAATTTGTGTGCTGTTTTCAGTTGCTGGGGGCAAATTGTCTGTGGTTTTTCTCAGGTGTTGCCTCTGACGTGGAAATGACTTTTCCTGGCAGCCATTAGGGCATCTGTCAGAGAGCTGGTCGTTTTTTTTTTGCAGTCGATGGGTCTGTAATATTTTGCGCTAGTAATATGAACATGTTGTCACCAGTCAAATTTTTTTTCTCCTCTGAATTTAGCTTCCAGACACAATAAGCCTCGCTGAGTCTGTAATCTAATTACTGAACACAGTTTTACCATTTTTATTTTATTTTGTTTTTTTTTACAGTTGAAAACCATAAAATATTATATTTATATTATATTTCGTATATTATATTATATTTTTTACATATTAGGTCATTTAAACTTAAAAATGCATAGAAATGCCTTAACACTACAAGTAATATTATTGATCATTCATTCGTAATGTCTCCATAAAAACACATTAAAATATCAAGCTATCCATGGATTACTTCTTACACAAGTCTAGCCAGTAAGTCAAATTCTGGCAGCAGTGTGGTAAGAGAAATGTCAAAACACAAAAGCATGGTACAGAAATCCAGGTGTCATGTAGGAAAACTTCATCTGCTCGAGAAATGTATGTCTGGTCAGAGCTACTAATGAAAATAAACATGGATATAATAAATTGGCCACTGAGTGTGTATTTCAGGAAGCTGGGGTTTCCTTATTACCATTAGTTGTAGCACTTTATAGGAAATAGAACTCTCTTATTTTTTTGGATTGACTGTAGGAGATTGTCTCTGCAGTTTCTTCAGCCAGGATCTCAGTCTGACTCTCAGTAGATTGAGAAACATTGAATGCCTTCATAGGTGTCGCTCTTTGAAGGTGAAGTAATTCGTGACATTGGAGGTCGTCCACACCGATGTCACATGTACACAGACACACACGTGTAACAGTGGCCGAGCCAGATTTATCTGTTGTGCTAATTGCTTCTCGTTAAGATGGATGTAAACTTGCCGCACTGAGCCGGCCACAGAGGAGTCAAAGTTTAACACAGAAAAGTTCAGAAAAACCAGCAACAATAAGCCCCCCCCCCACACACACACACACACACAGCTCCCCAGCCTCATTACGACAGACCAGCCGCGCGACTCGGGCAGAGCGCGGTCACTCATGGCCCTTTCTGAGCTGCAGTCCTCAAATCGACAAACCTATGCTTTTCAAAAGCTGGGGGGAAACAAAATGCGTCAAGATGGGTGAAAAGGGGAGGCGTGCTAATGGGTTGAGTGGTCCTAATGACCCAGCAGATTAGCTGCCGGCCTGAGCTTCCTACTCCTCCAGGCTGGAGCCCCCTTTTTGTGGGCCTTTTTATTTGGCCCTGGTCGAGGCGTAGTCAGCAGTCCGTGAAGGCGTCTCTCCTTCACCCTGATTCTGAAAGGGCACTTTCCCTGCGCTGTGAATAGGCAGGCGGGGCAGATATTTGTGTAGGGAGACAACTCACAAGAGCGGCTTCTGGCACAACGGGGGCTCTGCTGTCTGGTACGTGACCATCTGCATGACGGGACTTTCCACGGCGGTGGTGCAGCAGGAATTGGCCAGGCCTTCCCTTTTTGTGGCTTTATCATACCTGTTTTTGAAACACAGCTTTTTAAAAATAGTTTTCCAAGTTAAAGAAACATTCTGCCAAAATTGTATTAGGAAGGTATATTTGAATATATTGATATTTGTGAGGTTGTTTACCCAGTCATCTGCAGAGATTACATTGGTAATGTTGCCTTTTGCTAAAGAATGACACATTTAATAAAATAACCAAATTATAACTGTTCTAACTGCTGTATTGGCTAGTAATTATGACCGATAAAAGCCTTCTAATGTGTGTTTTTTTAAGTGTTTTTTATGTAATATTTAGTTTTTGACTTACAATTATCACAGCTATGCAATGTGAAACGGCATAAATTTGTTGAGAAACAGGGTGAATCCCCCCCACCAGCATCCACACAGATAGGAGCAGAACATTTTACATATGGTTTGTAAAAACTTATAAAAGATACAAACAAAAGGAGTAAGCAGAATGATGGCAAGAACTGTCACTCACCAAAATATAAGATGAACAATAATGTAATCAGTGGTGGGCAGGGTTCTGCAAATCCGCTAAGCGCTCATTGGTGAAGCTAACTTTTTCGTTAGCAGATTAACATTACCTCTATCAGGTAGCGAACCAATTAGCTTCTAATAGATGTTCTACAAACCGTAAATCTGCTAACATTTGTACGCGGTCAAGAAAATTTGTCAATTCTAAAATCAAATGTATTTGTTCTGGTATCGCATTACCAAATTAAACTTTGGAATTAGTGAATTAGCATTTGTTAGATGTATCTAACACGTACATTTTCCAGGAAACAGAGGGCACAAGGCACAGGAACATTCAGGACAGGATGCCAGCTAAACAGAATATGTTTTACGTTTTTATGTTTAAACCTAATTATTCTCTTCACAGTGCACAGCATGACAGGATACTGTGAATAAATGAGTAATGGTATATTTATACCAGACAGTGATGAATTATTTTTTTGGCTGTTTATCTTCCTCAAATAGCTGTTTCCATGAGGAAGCCTTTTGGGGTGGAATAATATATCCTCTGTCCTTGGTCCAACTTTCTTCAGTTAATGTACAAATATTTTACTCTCCCATGTAAAACATGAGCTTAACGGTTGCATTTTTTTTGTAGTCTTTCATTTGTAAAATTGGATCGAATGAAGTATTTGGATAAGGGTAGAGTAAATTCAGGCAGAAACAAGGTCAGCCATACTGAGGGGTCTCCCTGGATCTCATCCGACATGATCTCAGCAGTATGGCAGTGACGCTATTCTAACCTTAACAGTCTCTGTCATTAAAGCTCATTGAAGCTTGGCTTTGTTTTTTTTTGTATTTGTCAGTTACCTCAGAAAGAGGTCAGGGGTCTCGCAACATGCAAAGGAGAGGGAAGCCCCCCGCTTGGGATCACTGACTTGTTTTTACTGGTAAGTAATGATGACAGGCAGTCACGCAGTCCCTCCGCAAGATGGTGCTTGGCGGGGGTGTGGCCTAGCCATCAGAGATTAAC
Source organism: Pollimyrus isidori (assembly GCA_019775955.2). Taxonomy (NCBI): domain Eukaryota; kingdom Metazoa; phylum Chordata; class Actinopteri; order Osteoglossiformes; family Mormyridae; genus Pollimyrus; species Pollimyrus isidori. The sequence goes on along the minus strand of JABFDZ020000066.1, from coordinate 13,106,792 downwards.
TCCTGCTTCAGTCAAAGCAGGAAATAAAAACCGGCCATTACACATCCTCAAATATTGGTGGAGATCACTCCCGTTCTAAGAACTTCCTCTCCTTAAATGCCTACAGTGTCAGCTGCTTTGATCCTCAGTAATTGTCCTGAAGACTGAATGCTGAAATGGTTCCCACAGTGCTGAGCGGTGATGATGTCACAATCAGTTAAATGTTACCATTCTCTATGTACGTCTCGATTTAGGGTATTATTTTCGATAACCCTGGCAGTTCTGACTCAAAGGCTAAAATCCTTTTCGTTTGATATTCAACGGTTCAAAAAGAAATACTATAATATAACACAAATTGTTCTAATTAAACTGTATAGATAATTATAATGTAATTATAGGAATAATTAAACTGTAATGTTTTTTGTATGAGACGTCAAAACAAGTTGCTTTTTTGAGAAGACTGAGTATCCTGATTCATGAACATGGTATTTAATGGGTTTGATCTGACACTGACTATAGGACAGAACACATGGGTTTGTGCTGTGGTTATATAATGGGAAGGCACATTCGTCAGACTTACGGCACGTAACAATATGATGAATATTTCACAGAACAGAAAGTCTGTCCTACACATTACAGGTCATGTTTTTGGATTTTTAAGAAGCTACCTGTGATGTGTTGCAACACATACTTTTGATGGATTGTTGCCTGGGGATATTTATGAAAGTTTAGTCACCTACATCATTCTCATCATCAGTGGAATGAAATGTAATGAGATCATTTTATTCTTGTAAATGCCAGCCTCACACCGCTACCCGTCTCTCAAAAACTTATCTGAAAGTTTTTTTCTGATAAATTATTGTTAATATTGTACGTAGCACCCTATATTTGTGCTGGTCTTTTATTCATCAAATAGGTATTTTAAATGTCTTATTGTTCTGCAGCATCTCATTTTACACTATTTCCTGTAGAAGTGTATCTGGCTTTCCAGAGGATGGCAGCTCCAGTGTGGTGGGCAATGGAGTTATATAATCCAGCCAATTTTAAAAATAAACCGTTAATGTTAGTAATGGCACGTTAGCCAGTGACCAGAGCGGAATTCCCCTTCCTGTGGCAGCCAGGCGCTGGGGACGTGACAGAGATCATTGCAGCGACTACACCAGCAATGACCTTTTTATTAAAACTTAGCTGGATAGATTCATTCTGTCCCAAGAAGAATGCCGTCCTTCTGAAGAGTCGCCTGATCTTTTAACACGTACATCTGAACAAAACCTAAATGCCAGAGCTAATTGTTATTGAAACACATTATTGTATTTAATCAAGAACAGAATTGGTTTGTTGAGACGGATGTGTGTATTCTCGCCTGGGGACTATAGTTTCTGACTGAAAGAGAAGCTCAAGACTAGCTGACAATAAAGTGATCAAACCAGTACTCACGCTGTACTGTACCTGCATTCTTCAGTCCCTGTGCATTAAAACTAATGCGAACTGTACCTGTGAACTGCAGAAATAAGAAATACGATCTTTAGACAAACTTCTGGATACTGTGATACACATGGAATCTCACCACCCAAAAAAGATACAAACTACCCAATCAATTAAACGTTTCACATTGCAATGCAAGAAAACAAAAGTTCATTTAGATGTTTGTGATTTATCTTTATTTAAATACCTCAGGTGGTGCGATGTAGCATGTCAGACCTTGGCTATAAACCCAAAATAAAAGCTAGAGGGATCGGAGTCTTAGCCAAAGGCACGAGGAATGCAAACGGCCGACCTGATATGACCTGAGAGATGTTGATCAGATATTGGTCGCTGCTGTTATTGTGATTTTGCACGTAATGCCGGCAGAGGCTGGAGGCGGCGGGTTCTCCCCCTCGTTGCCGACCTGCGTTACTGCCGTATCCACGTCCAGATCTGGCTTCCTGGGGGGGAAGCCTGGGGATCGCGCGGCGCCGGTGAAACAATGCCAGGCCACGGGGCTGCACCCGGGCTCGCGGCGCAACTCTGTGCTTTCTCAGCATTCAGAGAGACAAACAAACCACTTCCCCCGCCTCCCACATCCCTCTGCATACAGACAATACACACCCAGGACTCCCAAAGGGGATTCTAACAGGGCGATAGCGAAGCCGAGTGTGCCTCTGGCTTACGATAGGGACCTCGATGCATGTTACACAGGAGGGTATACAGTGATACAGTCACACGTCTAATTTAAGCAAACCTTTGTGCAGCGTTTATGCCATAATGTACTGTGGAATGTAACCTGTAGAAGGATATAAGCGTCCTCTTGAAGGTTTTTTCCATGTTTGCTTTTTAGGATCTTTCCCACCATACGATGTAGCAGTAACATTTAACTTGACAGTGTTTTTATCTATAGTGCATTATAGATAAGATAAAACAGTCATAAGGCATAATGCACATGGCTATAATGTGTTATGTCTTATTTATAAATAGTTATATCCATGTTTATAATGCTTTATGAATGCATCATTTGTTACAAATTTGTTTACAAATGACTAAAAACATGGCCTTTAGTGTTACTGATGTAACACTGTCTCCCCACTCACGCACAGACGCACACACACACACACACACACACACACACACACAGATCACGGGACACATGAAAATCCACATGGCCACACGCTGACCAACACGCCGAGTCACACAGGTCAATGTCATTCCACCTTATCAGCCTCGGTGTTCCGTAGATGCCTTAGGTGACCTCATTTCTCAGAAGGACTTCACATGGAAAGTGAGGTCAGATGCCATCAGGTTTTCTCAGGTTTATCTGACGCAGACGGACCATTGTTGTCTTACTGGCTGAAGTTGCTTTCCAGTAGTTCATAAGATAGCTGAGTAAAAAGAGTGAGTTTTTAAAGGCAAAGTATGTTTCCTCAGGGATGTATTTGATCTGGTTTACACTATTATTCTGTATTTGTTAGATGCCGCCTAACAGTACACTTAGAATAGGTGAACCACTACAGCATCATATTCAGTGGCTGGCATTCTGTACGGTCGGAAAATTCCCTACAAATTTCCCCAAAATTAACATCACCCACAATTGCCCATGTGCTACATCCTCAAGACGTTATTCAAATGAGGATGGCAGTAATGCTCATGATCTCATTTCCTTACTGTAACAGTAATGTGACACAGAAGCGTTCAGGATGAAGTGAATGCACTGACCCACAAAGTGAGCTGTCTTCAAACCCTCTGATTTATGTGATGACGACACAAGAAATCCCGTATTTTGTATCATGCAGGTCACAAGGAAATACTGATAAAATTCCTGTAAATGGTTCGGAAAAATTTATTGTACTCTGATTCATACCACGTCTCAGACTCCAGATCAGCAAAATTACCGTGGATTGTGGGAAACCAGGAACTCGGGGAACTCCACATACACCAAGCCTAGTGGGAATGTGAGAAACCCATAGCCTGAAAGGGTGAATTGTGTTGCATTTTTATTTTTCTATATGTACATGTATATGTGCATGAGGGGGTTTGCATAAGTCACATTTGGGGACCAAAATACCCCAATATATATATGCGTGTGTGTGTGTGTGTGTGTGTATATATATGTAATGTCTGTAAGCGTTTCATAATTATATATCTTAATATTACAGTAGATTTATATTGTAATATCATAAACCTTTGGATGTGTGCAGTTCAGTAATATGTCAGCTACTTATCTTACCATCAAGCCAAAATCTTTACTGCATAATCCATCCATCCATCTTCCAAACCGCTTATCCTTACTGAGTCGCGGGGGGTCCGGAGCCTATCCCGGAAGCAATGGGCACGAGGCAGGGAACAACCCTGGATGGGGGGCCAGCCCAACGCAGGGCACACT
>JABFDZ020000066.1:13081981-13101646 GCA_019775955.2 Pollimyrus isidori | reverse complement strand
GATGCTGTTCAACCAAATAGTTACTTCAGCATTAGTTCTAATACAAGAACTCGTGGCCATAGGTGAAAATTAGCGGGAGGACATTTCAAACTGGATTTAAGGAAGAACTTCTTTACGCAGCGTGTAGTTCGAGTATGGAATAGTCATCCCGATAATGTAATGCAAGCTGGATCGTTGGGTTCCTTTAAATCAGAGCTAGATAAGATTTTAACAGCTCTGAGCTATTAGGTAAGTTCTCCCCAAGAGAGCTTGATGGGCCGAATGGCCTCCTCTCGTTTGTACACTTCTTATGTTCATCAAAATGAGACATGTAATGCTGAGGGGTACATCAGTCACATGCACCCAACAACATTAACATTTTTATGTCCCCTTGCACACTTTCCACACTTGGAGATATCTGACCACCAAAGCAATGACTGTCTTCAACCAGAGCTTTCCAACACATCCCCCAGGTGAGAGGACATCTACCACGTTAAAGAGTCTTCCATTACTTACTCACTTTTGTCGTTGATCTTATCTGGGACAGTCCCTCTCCACAGTCTAAGTCCCCCCCACCTCAGCCATCTCTTGGCATGTCAGGACCTCTCAGTGGTCTCGGGCAGCTTTACCCTGAAGGCTTGGATATTTCCCCCCCCAATGATGTTCACCAGTAGCTTCTTGGGACACCACCAGGGTGCGTGGCCACAGCTCTTTGTGCCTGCTGCAATGACTGAGACCTTAAACATGATCCATGCAGACTCAATTCTATACGCAGATGTCATATTAAATTTGCACCTGAAATAACCAAAGGATCATTGTGTCTGTTTGTCTGTAACTTATTTTTTAAATCTGTAAATCAAAGCACTTGTAACGTCTCCTTACCAAATATGTGAAATAGCCATAGTGGATTCACTGGTATTGTTGAGAAAGAATGATTTTTGTTTCTCGTTGAAATCTGCTTCCCATTTTGAATATACAGGGCTTCTTTCAAGAGGGACTAAGACATTCTTTGTAGTTTACATTCCCTTATGTAATCTTATAATGGAGCATGTACCAGGGTGAATGGAACATGTCAGACTGGATTGGCGAGCTCTGGGAGGAAGGAACAAGCAAAGATTCTGTAATCTCCCGGCACTCGCACGCACACACACCTCTTGGCTTCTGCTCTGCCCAATTTTGTACTCATGAAAGCCCCATTGCTCCAGTGAAGAGAGAAATGTCCTCCCTGTTGTGTGATACCTGTGTTGACTAATATAGCCTGTGTTTATGTGCGAATGAGTTGGGGAGGAGTTGACCAGTTGGCCCTGTTTTTTAGGCTGACTGATTTTGTGATCAAGGGTATTGCTGTAACCTTTCATTATGTTTGAAATTCTGGTCCCTAAGGTACGAAAATCTGACTATATGACAACAACTGGTTCTTACAGCAGTTTAAAGATCATTGAAATCTAAGCAATTTCATCGTTATAAATGTGATATGCCAACAGTTTTCATGGTGATTTGTTATTTTTAGAATGTATAATATTGTTTGTTTCCATTCAGTGCCCTGGCCTGTCTCGGTCTGTCTTTGATTGACAGAGGTGTGGCAGGCTCTCTCACGCAAACTCCTGTGAATGTTGCCATATCACTTTTGCAATGTCCCAGTAGCAAATTAGGGGCAGCACACACTGTACCAAACATACATCTTTGATACAGATCACATTTATCTTTCTACTGATATTATGGCATCGGAAAAAGTTACATCTGTCTTCCAAGTTCTGCTGCATGTCAGTCTCTCATATATGTTTATTAAAACCGTGATCTAGAGCCCCCCACACAAGCCGAGCAGCTGCATATGAGCAAAGTGCACATCAGAGTCACTAATTCTCCTAAAATCATGTAATATCTACACAAAAGAAGGATGAAACTAAACTCAAACCCTCAACCGGCTGTATTATGAGGCAATAGTGCTGCCACACTGAGCAAATGTTACAAGCAAATTGTTCCCCCCAAATTATAAGCCTCTTAATATCCTTGTAGGCTTTGGGCCAGGGAGGAACAGTCTAGTTACATAATTTACACACCAGAATTTCCTAATAAAGCCTTCTTGTTCTGTAGAAATATGAAAGTGGCGTTGGTGGCCCGTATTTGCTGTTTCGCCTTTATGTGATTGATCAGTGAAAGAGAAAGTTTATACCATTAGCTCAAGGGATGGACTAAGAAAAACAGCTTTGACATCACCTGGCTCATACATCAAAAAGAGAGGAACAGTGCAGAGGTCTACTGTGCAACAGGGGCCCTATTCTATCAACGGCTGACAGACCAAATCAATGCTATATACCATTTAATTTATACTATACACCAGTTCAAATATGCACTAGCTTGCAATACAAGTTTCTTTGTAAGTGTAAACTATTAGGTTACACAGCGAAACATTTTGAGGACAGGACATTTCCGAGAACACCGTTGACCTTTTTATTACAGATGTTTACATTGCATGAAACAAATCAGGAAACTATTCTGCGCAACTTAAGATTTTTTTAGGTCATTCATTGGAGCTCTGCCAAATGGCGATCTGTGACCTATTTCTGGCTGCTAGATCTTTTGTTGTTGATGATCGCTCCCAGGAGGAAAACACTATCTATATTCTGTATATCTTCACCAGCAACAGTAAAACCAGCTCTCAGTCCTGAGTCATCACCTTCCTTTTTTCCACGTTGAGCCATAGTCCCATACTTTCCACCGAAGTATCTTCAGACCTTCTTTAACCAGAAGTATGGGATCATTGACATATCAAGGGTTGCTCATGTTTCTTCCATCAATTTTCAGCCTGTAATTACCTTTTTCCAGTCCATGATCTCTCATTGTTGTGATTTGCATAAAAGTAGCAAAGGTATGATGATGGTATGCAACCTGGCGAAGTTCTCCACCAGTCAAGAACTAGTCAGCTTCTCTGTATTCTGTCCTGGCTGTGGTTTCTTCTCCAGTGTAAGGAATCTTTATAAGTAAAAAGGTAGGATGCATCCACGTTTCTGAGAACTTTCCATCATTTGACATGGTCAACACAATGCAATGCTTGATCATCAAAGCTCCTTCTGAAATTCTCGCTTTTCTGAATTGTCCTTGTTCTTAGGTGCTGGAGGCTCGGTAACTTTGTGCATCGACCTAAAAACTGTTTCTCATCTGTATAGTTATGCGTGTCTCTGCACTCACAGGATATACAAAGAATCTCTGCTTCTCCATAGTAATGAAAAGTGACTCTGTTGTGTTTTTAAAGTATTTTGGCATAATTGAGGCGCACAATCGGTTCTTCTTCAGTAGTGTTCAGGTATCTCACCTCTTAAGATGTATTTTGGTCATTGATGCCTCTGTGGTCTTTATTTCTAAAATGGCTCTGAAGAAACGTCCTTTTCTTTCCATGTGTCTTCAGTAATTTCCCAAGAACTCACATACTAACTGTCGTCTCTGGTTTTCTGTTCTAACTACATTGGTTTTGTATTTTCTTGTCTGGACCAAAATGTATCCTGTATGACCCCCAGGCTGTCTGGCTCTGGCTTATCTATCTCCTGATTTACCAGGTCTCTTTTGGGTCCATTTCATGAGGTTTTTTTTGTCTCCTTATCTTTCACTATCACACACAGCATATTTTTTTGTAAAGCATAACTGCATGGAGTTCTGAGTCAGTGATTTAATGAGAATAATGGATTTTACACATACATTACGAAGTGCCTCACCAGAAATCTTGTCCCTAGTCTTAGGATATAATGCATTTTAGCACAAAAACCGCAGCTATATAAATGGTACAGAGATACTTCTCTGTCTTAGATATGATTTAACCTTTGTCTTCATAAAGCAAATGTCTCAGGAAGTCTCAGAGTTCAAAAGATTTCTTCTTCACAGTCACAGTGAGTGTTAAATTCCTCTCAGCCCAATGTTATTAGGGAGGAACGTCTATGGAAACAAACAAAAAAGACAACTGAGAGAAACCATGGTGTTATGTGCTGAGGGCAGACAGTCCTGCTTTTAATAACTAGGAGAAGTTACTAGAGAATCTAATCAGTTTTCTTACTGTCTTCAAAGCATTTGCCTTCAATATCCACATCGGTCATAAACTAATCATGAGTGACAAAAGAAAATTTTGAAGGTATGTTGCTCTTTTTCTGCAGCACGTTGCTGGAGGTGCTGTAGGATCTGAGATCGGCCTTTTTTGCCCGAGCAGATAGAAACTGCATGGTTAGCGTTCTGTGATTACTACCAGGCTGATGTTCTCCACTGACAGTTCGCCATTGTGGTGCATAAGCCCAGAGAATCCCTCCTTTGTTTTTTAAGGATACATGTTGCATTTAACATGCTAGTAAAACTTAGATACAGGCCCTTGGTTTTGTTTTGTTTGTGCGTTGCTAATCGATGTCACCTCTTTTTTTAGAATGGCTATTTTTAGCACCTTGGGAAAGAACATTGTAAGTTTCATATTTCGGGTGGGAAAAATTGACACCTGTGAGCATACACAGGCGTTTTGACTGATTATTTTCAGTTCAATTGGTAGAAATAGTTCTTTGAACTATTGTATGGGCCCCTATTGTAATTAATATATTAATAAACCTATTTCATATGGAAATTCTGTTATTGAAATCCTGACCTAATCAGTGTGCTAATAATATCACCCACTGCCTACTATAATTATATATCTCTAGATGGATGCAAAGATACCCAAGTGCCCCTATTTAGTCCAGCACTGTGTTGCTGCTTGCTGTCACCCTGGAGAAACATGTCAGCAGCCCACAAAATGTGATAGCATCTGCCGATTTCACACATTAGGGCGTAACGTAGCCGCTGCAGTAACTGACTTGTTTGTTGCTGTTTGTGAGAGTGAACAGAGTGTAAACAGCTTCATCTGAAGCGCAAGTGGAGTGTGTCGACGAGACGTGCCGTTTCCCCATTGCCGCTCGCAGAGGGACGCCGCTCAGAGATGGTATCGCGTCCCTACCTCCCTTCACCCCAATGCACCATGGGAATGGAAAACTCCCTCCAAGTGTAAAGGAGCAAATTCCAGGTGCGGAGCTGCCGTTTCTCGCCCTTAGCGATGTCTGCTTGTCAATATGAGTCAGGTTAGTCTAAAGCCACCAGTATCCTTCAGTTTGGCCCTGTGGACAGTTTGGAACTCTATGTGGAGTAAGTCGCATTTAATTAGGTGACTCTCCTTTCGGAATGGGCATCTTGCCTCAGTATTATAATCCCTCAATGACCACTTATAGCAAAAGTGCTGGGAAGCATTTGCTTAATCTATCCCAATTCAGAGCATGTCAGCTGTCCTGGGGGTGATGAGCGGCTCAATGGGCTAAGTCTCTGTGCCTGTGATCAGAGGGTCGCTGGTTTGAGTCCTCAGCCTTGGATGAATGGTCACATGTCCATGGGTTCTTCAACAAAGCCCTTAACCCCCAGCTCCAGGGATGTGGCATGTGTGTACACCTTGTGCTGTGGTCCCTCCAAGCTGTGGAGGACAAGATCGTGTCAGTGAGGTGAAGCAGTCTGATGCACTTGTGCAAATGTCAAATACAGGATGTTTGTTATATTGGGAAACCACAAAGAAGGGAGCCATCTTGGCTGTTAGGGGCCCCTTGGTGCCGTTTGCCCCTTTTATGAAGTGCTGTGCATTTTCCTCAGGGTCACTGTGCCCAGTGTCATCCCCCATCCCCCTCACTCACACGCACACCTGCTGTCACCATGCACCATAAAGATGGACGCGGAAATATTCCCATTGCAGAGCTGCGGGTGCAGAATAATTAATGTCAGGCTTTTAGGGTCCAATGAAAGCCCCCCCAGCAGTCAGAAGTAGGTCTTGGATGCTGGCCAGGTATAACATCCCCTTTGTGGCTGTGCTTAGCTCCAGTCAGATTGGAAATAATAAAACAATAGTAATGCAAATTATACTAAGCCTACCTGTCATGACGTTATTGCTGATTTACCTGGTGCCTTGGTTACAGTAGCATGTATTTCTCTGTGTTTGAAATAGTTTTGGCACTCAAAAAGAATCCATAAAGAGTGAACGGCACTTGGGGCACTTCAAATGATTTTATCATTAATATATAATCAACATGCTCATGACAGAGAGCTATTGTCCTTGCTCTTGCCATTTATCTTGTTGTTCTACAATGGCTGTGTCACTCCCAATCCACACCAATAATGTACTCTAGGGATAAACATGTCTTTAATAGACTCATCTGTCTGTGAAAGACCTGCTACTTTACATTTCTACTGTATTTTTTTTATTCCCTGTGAAGGTGTAAGTTTGTACGTTCATTTATTTAAATTACGTCTTTATATTGACATTCTTCTTTTCATTGCTAAAAAGGGATCGATCCATTCTGAAATCACTGCCTCACATGATTCTGTCTGTCGTTCCACCCAAGCTTTCCCACATACTCTAATCTTGAATGTTTTGTCGGGCTTAAAGGCGAGCAGTACTGGCTTATGACACTAAAACGGTCCCATCATTCAGTGGCACTCACCTGTGTATAATTATACACCAAGCAGTGTGGCAACAGGTAGCATTTGTGCCTAGAGAACTGTACCAGGAATTTGGCACAGCGGCGAAAACTTTCCTTCCTGCGGTTGCTGTGATGTTAATCTGTTTATATTCTATTTTATCCGATCCTGCTGCATTTGCCAGAAGCAACTGTTTTACTGTCAAGCGATGAACAGAATGCATGCAGAAACACCTGTGTGGTCATTAATACTGTGCAAAATTTATTTCATGTGTTCTTTAATATATGTGAACCACTCTGGACAGAAGCTGTGAAACTTAATAGTAAAGCAGCAGATTATGATGCAATTTCACGTGCAACCTGCCCCTAATCAGGATTGTCACAGGACAGCAATCTTTGGTTTGGCTTGCCTCTAATTCTCTTACAAGTTACCTGATAAGCTTAATAAGCCTTCTGAAATATCTCTCCCAGAGATAAGGGTTTTTTTTAAAAAACAGAACCTTCTGATTAAGCACTGTAAACTATGCATAAGGGAAATGTCTTACGTGCTAAAAATCAAAGACAGTATTCTTATCTTTTTCACAGTCCATTTTTGTAGGATTTTTTTTTTATTCTTCTGTACCTTTAAAGCATGTATCAGAAATTTTTGAAACAACCTCTGGGTGATGCATACGTATGAAAATATCACATAGAAATTCATCCACCTTCCAGTGCACAGACAGAAGGTCTTAAAACAATCTCTATGCTTTGGTGCTGTGTCTTACCACACAGTCCTTCTGAAAAAGTAGATTTTCATTTACAAATATTAAATATGTTTAACAACGACTTATGGACAGATTTATTTCTCGGGATGGCTTGATTTTGGCAATTATTTTAATTATGTAAGTAATTCGTTACATATGCTCAGTTTTTCCGTACAGTCATCTGTGTAAATGGGTTTCCGAGTCGTGGGTTATATCTGTTACACAGGTATATGTTTCCACAGGCGGTAACACCCCATTTAAGATTTACTCACCATGGTAATTGTTACCCTTGAGGAAAAATCCTCACTTAGGGCGATGGCATGATGTCCTGAGGATGACATCATGGCTCCACAGATTACACCTCGTGTGAATCAGTGAACCTGAAGTGAGGAAGGTCTCAGCTGCAGTCTGGTGAATGCTGTTTCCTGTAAATATTATCTCTACTCACAGCAATTTTCAGAATCCTGGTGAAGGGTGGGTTACCCCAAGTGAACCTCAGCATCTCTGCTCCGATTGTTTTTTAATGCCATTAAGATATATAGCAAGTCCCTTATAGCAAGTAACATACTGTGATTTATACCATGATGTTATTGAATTGTTTTGTCAGTCGATCATACTTAATGAAGTTCGACACCCTACGTTAGGGCTGCTCAATCCTGCTGCTGAAGATCTAACGTACCACACCTGATACTCAGGTTCTTCAGGAGCATCTCAGTATTAGAGCCAGCTATGTTGAAGCTAAGCTCTGCAAGGTGGTATACTGTAGCTCCAGGAGAAGGAATTAGCGACGCTGCCTTAGGTTATAAAACCAAAGCTTGCTTTTCTGTTGTATTAACTTCCGAGCCTAGTGAAGTTGCACTTCTGATGTGCCAGTGGCAAAGGAATTATTTTATTCATGTGACAGAAGAATCACAATGTTGTACTAACACGTTATATTTATGTCACCTTCTCTTTCCCCACAGTGTCTGAAAAACCGTGAGTTAATTTTTTTCGTTATATCGTTATTGAATGTTGAAAAAACAGCACCGTCTTTCTTCTCTAACACACTTATATGGCTCAGGTGTCAGCAAGTAGAACAAGGGGTCAGATTATATCGACTATATTCCGAACGGAACAGTCGCTTTGTGTAATTTAGCGAGTCAGTGTATAGAAGATGGGGTGAAACTGAGGTAAAATCCCAGTCTTTTTGGGTTTAACTTACCCATTCAAGTCATGAGGAGAAACTGATGTCAGAGCAGGAAATGTGGCCCAAACCCCGGAGGGAGATAAGCCTGAGAGGAAAAGCCTGGCCACCCTGAGCTGGCAGCCGGCCCTTTCGAGGGAACGTGGCATTAAAGCGTGCGCCACATGAGGCTGCGGCAGGGCACGTACATGAGGCTGCGGCAGGGCACGTACATGAGGAGCGACAACACCGAGGTGAGAGGCACCCCGCCCTGTACAGGCTTGCGTGACAAAGTTTCATAGAGGCTTTACCGCTGGCCCAAGCATGTGTGACAGTTTGGAAACTTGGCAACGGCAGAGCAACAGATGAGAGTACACAGACTGAAGGAGGGGTGTTACTCCGTGAACGCTAAAGCCTATCAGTCAGAAGCGGCTCCGGAGGCCCATGTACGCAAATATGACCTCCTAGCTTCACGTAAAAGCTTACATAAACTGGCGTGAAGCGCCCACGTTTTACTACAAAGTTTACTCTCTGAAGGAAACAGGGCTATCCACCACAATGTACTGCATACAATATTTTCACGCCTCACAAGTGATTTGTTTATTTTTACAACAACAGGGCTGCAATAGCTCCGACCCCCAGCTGTCCACTGAGTCTCTCTATGGACTGTGGGATTCAGCTCTGCACAAATTAATATGATGATGAGAAAGATAAAAAAATAAGTAAATAAAACCAACACTTACATACAATCAAGGGATAGTGATAATCTGTTCTTTTGCTTATATTTTACACATGTTGTTATATTTTGATAAACATATTTTAAGGATATGGATGTTCCTCTACAAAAAGGTTTATTTTGGTAACTAGTGGTTTGTTGACTAACCAGCATATGCCTGAAGCAGGTCCTTGTTCCTTATGTAATCATTACACTTGTGGGTCCCCCAAAGGTCACGGTTTTTCATCCAGAGTTGCTGTTTGTGGGAGCTTCTTTTATCATTTGATAAAATACAAGCCAATTAAGATGTGTTCAGTGTGGGACAATTCGACAGCTGTTCCCCAACCTACCCCTGAGAAAGTAACCACAGTGGCTTCCGCCTCAGACAGCAAACCAGCAGCTGTCAACCTGCCTGTTTTACATTCTCTGCATAACACATACAATTCTCGTTCATGGGTGCACATCAGGCCAAGTCCCGGCTAAAGGGTTATAAAGTGAATTCTTCCCCTTTTGTTGGGCATATCCGTGACAGAAATACAATGCTAAAATTACTTAGTTCCTCAAACACCATACAGGATCATGTTTGAAGTCATTGTTTAGTAAATTAAACAACACGTGAAGCAACAAATGTTGTAATGTTTCTTGGGCTATATTAAAAGAAGAATCAGACTTTACGTATAGATCCTCATGATATACCTTAGCTATCCCATTTTTAGTAGACACTGACATTCTCACAAGAAGGGCGTGATTTCCTCCCTTCACAAAGAGGCACCCTCTTCACAGAAGGAACCTCATGCTATGTTCTCTTTGAACAAGACATCAATATGTCAGAAAGGCATTTTGTTCACTAGCTCTCATGCCCCAGGTTTTCGCAAAGCCCTCCCCGAAGATTGGATCATCCCCTAGGTGAAATAAGTAAGTGCTTCTGGTCCCCTGGGCTCTAGAATAATGTCCCTAGAGGGACACCATCATACAAAAGCTCTCCCTCTCTCCCTTTTTAATATCTTCACTTAGTTTCTCCCTTCATGCTATGGGATAAAGAATAATACTAAAACCAAATTCCATCCATCCATTCATCCATCCATCCATCTATCTGTCTGCTTATACTGGTCAGGATTGTAGGGGGCCTGGAGCTTATCCCAGTCCATCAAAGGGCACAAGGCTGAGGTATATCCTTGATGAGATGCCTGCCCATTACAGGACACAAGGTTAAAGTTACACACCGGACAGGATGCCATTAAGAACCGAAAAGCTACTGAAATATGATATGATATTTTTGCATCATGTTTTCATAGTCGATTATTTCTTTATTAACAAACTTGTGGTGCTTCTTACCAACCTTAAATCTTAAAACATCTGCAAGACATTGTTATGAGGTATTATATGCCTTGGATTAATGAATTAATCACAGAAGTAAACTGAGTAATTCAGTAGTTACAGATGTTACAGAATTGCTGAATACAATATAGTATCATATTGGTCCTGGAGTAAAGTATGTAGGATAGTTTTTACCTTGGTTGAAATATTGATCCATTGCAGGGGCATGCACGCTAAATCTCCCACCTCGACAAGAATTTCATCAGACTGTGGAGTGATAAACACAGGTTGCCCATGATGAAGTAAATATTATTTATCAGCAGGCATAGTTGGATAATTCCAGAGAGTCCAGACCATCACTTTGTTTCAACCAACCAGTCACAGGGTACTCAACTGGTTGGTTGAAATAAAATCCCGTTCTGGACTTTTACCCTCTGGACCTGAATTACCCAATTCCCAATTCTATCAGCAGGTACATAGGTAAAAGTAATGTTTTACAGAAAACAGCACCTAAAAGGTTAATAATGCAAGCAGATTCCCACTCCAGTGACAAGAAGGCAAAGGTGCTTCCAAAGGAAATGTTCCAGCACTGAAGGGAAGTGCTCCCCACACTGCACCCAGTCCAGACATGTCCCATTTCCATCAGGACTGGGGTCAAAGTGAGTCAACAAAGAATTTGCTCCCTCCAGCAAGGTGATGTAACCACCGCTTTACAAGCAATCCAGATTTTCAGACCAGGTAGTCCTTAGGGTGCAAAAGATCTTTTTAGTGGCAACTGGGGCTCAGAACATTAAATAAGAATCAAAAGGACAAGAATTAAGGACCAACCAACAGTTTCAATGAGCAGACTCTTTGATGGAGAACACAATGGCCACAAAGGTTTTAAAAAATGACGTAATACAAATAAGAAAGCATTCACTTTTATAACAATATATGGTTATGAATTAATCCATCCATTCTTCCATTCACCTATTCATCTTATTCTGTAGCAAGTTATTCTGTGCAGTGTCATAGTGAGTCTGAAGGTTAAGCAGGAAACACAAGACAGAAGGCAGGGTAACAATCTGAACAAGGTGTCAGTCCAATACAGCACACAAACATGCAGGCAAACACCCTATGGGCAATTTAGGGAGAGCACTGCATCACTTGGAGCACTTGGACTTTGGATTCCATATACCTACAATCCAGCTCTTAAACATAAAGGACCTCACAGCATATTATATTTCATCCATTCATCCATCTTCAGTATAACCTTGTCCTATTCAGGGTCATGAGGGACCAGAGCCTATCCCAGAAGCTACAGGCACAAGGCAGAGAATAATCCCAAGATAGGGCAGTAACCCATCACTGGACACACACACATACACACCATTCACGCATACAGTCACACGGCATATATTAAGGCTTAATGATTAAAATGGTGCTGTGTTGGTTGTTAGATCTTTATATTGTAATTCTTTCCCAAAGCTGAATAATTCCACAGGTCCATTTAACCTCAGGCAGTGTGTTTGGGAGGAAACTCCAGGCAGTGTTTAATCAGCCGTACCCATCCACCACGCGCTACTAGTTGGACCACTGTCGAAATGGAGACCAAAGGGTGAAGATTAACCTTTTCGTGTGTTTTTGCTCCATTCCAGGGACACACTCCAGTAGTCACAGGCTCTGCTGTCGTGAACATTCACTTTTCCTAGGCAGAGGATGAGGTTCAGCGGTTGGTCAGGAGAGCAGAGGGGAAACACAAGGAATATGCTGCAGCTGGCAGCCAGCCAGATGTCCAGGTCTCCACAGAGAATGATACTTCAAGCTCTCAAACCACTGTAGCAAGGGAGCACCTACATAATTACAAAGAACACAACCTCCGCAATCCTATTTCCTGCTGACTACTAAGAAATGTTTAAGCCTACACTCATTAATCCATTTCAAAATTTTTCTCTTTGCATCCAGTCAGCAGCCACAAGCCCCATTTAGAGACCAGTTTCCTGCAGTCTGAAGTCCAGTGATCGCAGAGACCATCACACAGAAAACATGCCACAGAGGTTCCAGCCTTTTCTATATGGCGACAACTGAATGTTTTGAGTTCTGGTGGCTACAATACCTTTATTAACCCTTAAAATGAAAAGTTAAAATATTAAAAACATTAAAACTTATGATCATTCTCTTTTCGCCTACCTCATCTTGCTCTCTGTAGTCGTGCGCAGGGACCTGGAGGTTAAGGACCTTGCTGAAAGGCCTACAGCAAGACACACACACAGAAAAAAAAACGCGTATCTTGTCTGCAGGCACGTTTTATTTGATTCCATAACTTAGTTGTCTCGGCCATTTTAGAGGCAAGATGCGGACATCTATACAAGAGATGCTCTGGTCATTTATTTTTTTAAGACACAGACAGTGGAAATGGGTCGCTCTCTTCCTCTTCATCTCTGTGTCTGTCTGGTTCTGCAGCTATTCTTATAAGACCAGAGAAAAATAAACTTTATTGATCCCATGGGGGAAATTCTTCAGCTGTGGATGAAATCAAACAAACAGACGGCTGGGTGACAGAGAAGAGATGGCTGGTGGGTGCCATTCAGTGAAAGGGATTCTGATGGAAATGGAAAAGAATTCATTTGGTAAATAAATGGACGTGGTATATAGACACAAACAGTCAGCACACAGAAATGCAAACACAATAATAAGATAAATGTAGATAAGAAGATAAATGTTTAACAAGTATTGAGGAAAAAATACGAAATTAGCCGTTTTACATTTAGATGCATAAACACATGCCTGCATATTATGTCAAATAATTGTGACATTCCAATCAGCCTTTAGAAGACTTGGGAACGTGTCCCTTTCACACAAGTAGACACCCTAAGACAATAGGTGCAAGTGAATAGGCTTATATAGTGCCTGATAGTGTGTGATAAGGTTTATTGGCTATAGCAACATGAATGCTAGAAATGAATGGTGTTTAAAATGGACATTTTTTGACTGTTTGGTATGTGAGAGGTATGCATCTACACTTTTGCGTGCTTAGAGCTGGCACGCAACATGCTGTGGAGAGCACGCACACAGGCAACTGCTTACACAACTGCAACGAAGACCAGGAGCCAGGAAGTGGCTCTGTGTTGGGTGTTTCCCGAGAGACTCACTAAAAGCGGAGCGGAATTTTGGCAATCAGCAAGAACACGGCGGGAAGCGCATGCTTTAAGATAAAAAGTTCATTACAGACACCAAGGCTGCAATGCTGAGCCAGCCACTCTGTTAAGGCCCAATGACAAGCAGCACCAGCCTCACCAGAGGACAACAAAGCAGACTAGCTACCATGTAGCTTGCAGCTTGTCTTTTTGAAGTCACAGCATTGACATGGATTTAGAGAGAGCAAACTGGGGTTGATTCACCCATCCCAGGTGTGACACTGACACTGCCACATTCGTGTCGTCTTGAAGAGTGTTGAATGATCTGTTGGCTGTTTCATCTAGCTCTACTCCCAGTGTCACCTTTCCTGTGTATTAATGCCTTGCCTGGTTACACAGGCAGAAAAGACTTTCAAAGAAAATGCTATAGTAATTTAGTCCAAATTAATCTGATTTGTTTAGCAAAAAAATATATATTTTTTCTTTATTAACGCAGTTTCACATTTGATCTGTACCTTATATTTATTGTTTTCAGTGAAAGCCCAAGATGCAGATATATGAATATGCAATGCAAGTGCTCCCTGAAGAATAACACTAACACAGTGTATGCAGTCATTTTAAAAGGGATGGAATATTGGAAAACAGCATCAAAAAGTTGAATACGTTCATTCACAATTTTCTGGAACACTGAGGCCCTCTAGTGCCTCTAATGGGAACTTTCGGACTGTATTAGAACGTAGTAACATGAAAATAAAAAGTTCAACCAGAGGGCTATAACAGAGACAGAATCTCTCTGTTGGCTCAATTAAACAGGCTTCGAGCAACCCTTTGGCTGATCAAAAACCAAACAGTTGTATTACAAATCATCTCCTGCGTCCACGTTTCAGTTTTGTAACCACAATATCCACCACCTCAAATTAACATGCCGCAGCTCTTCTGGGTAGCGGCATCTTCAAGGGAAATAAGGATTCACTGCGAGAAAGCAGACAGCCCCCCTTGCTTTCTTAAGTCAAAAGAACAATTCAGGAAAAGGACAAAATACAGACATTATGTAAATAGTTTTAATGCTCTCTCAAATGATAAACAGGCAGACAGTATTCCACCATACAATACAAAGACAACTAGTCAGTGTGCATAAAAACCTGCACTAAAACATTATCGGTTAAAAGAAGGCAAGAGCATGTGAAGGAAGGTTCGCAGGAGCTGTCCTATTTCTGACAGAGCAAAGGTCCATGAGGGAAGATTTAAAGGTGAAATGTTCCTACTGGATATCAGGGGTTGGATATCAACCTGGTATCCATCAGCTGTAAACAGGGAACATCCAAGTGGACAGCCAGCAACCTTACAGGGGCGGGGTAAAAGAGTTTGGCCACAGTATTGTCTGATAAGACAGGAAAAGGCACTGGCTTGGGTTCAGCCCCAAGACGTCACATGTGACAAAGGAGTCACTCAGGTAGTGTAATAACATGCAGGGGCTCTGACTGAGCAGATGCTCTCCTTGTTTATATTACATAAATACAAGCAAACTGTTCTTAAAAACTAACCGATCGACAATTTACAACTTATAAAGAGGAATCTTCCTTGCTTGATTGTTCAATCCACATTTAGCACATAACAATCCTTGGGCACTGAAATATCAGGTTGTCATATTTCACTGAAACGTTAAAAGGAAACCTATTCAGTCCTCAGGCATAATAGAAAAGACTACCCACCAATCAAACACATTTTTGGCATAATCCCAGAGAGAGACACACAGACACACACACACGCACTAAAGTATATAGCATTTTTATGGCCCGCAGCTGTAGTGACTGGTCCAGAGGAAAGATTGCAAGACCTGTTGTGTGTTCAGTACTCACACCACAGGGAGGCTGCCACAAGGCACCCAGGGACAAGGGGCTCATCCAGGCCCAGGAGACCTGCCTTCAGGCAGCAGAAGACTGACGGAGAGCTGCCCCGTCAGCAGGTTGGCTTACTGCAAAGGACTGTCAAACACACAGTCTGGCAAGATGGAGATCTTCAGTTTCTTTTCGGTCCAGCTGAACTCCCGTGGCAGAATGAGCTTTGTGGCAAACAGAAATGGATCAGAGATGAGCCCGGGCAGCCCCGACAGGGATCAGACAGAGCACCTTCATCTTACCTCTTCTCGCGCACTCAGGTCTTGCAGGTCTTCCAGCATCTGCTCCACAAACTCCTCCGTCAGCAGCACCTACCCCGGAGGACACAGCATGAAGCATCGCTCCATCCGCAGGCCTTTCTGCAGCCGGCTCAGACTGACGCTCGGGCCTACCTGCAGCCAGGGCCCGTGAGCCGCGTAGGGGTGCTCCTCCGTGGCGAAGGCCCCCTCCACACCCAGGGAGACGAAGGTGATGGCCGTGTCCCCGCTGATGCTTTTGTACGTGAAGTGACGTCCGTGGAGCAAACGTCCCCTGTGGGCAGAGTGACGCGGGCTTGGAAAGGGCCGGGCAGATTTCATATGCAAAAGCACAAAGTACCCGATGGATGTACCTGAGGCACAGAGGCAGAAGAGTGCCGGACTCCAAGTTGAACTTGAGGTGAATGCTCTCCAGCTGCCGCGTGCGTACCAGCTCATGGGGAACAATGGCCGCTGACCTCTCGCTCTCCAGGCTGTCCTTCCGACTCCTGTCAGGCGGGAGATTCCGGTCACAAGCCCTACCCCCTCTGCCCGGCCCAGTCTCAATGCACTAATCCACTGATCCCTCGCAACTTCAGTGTCGGTAATGCGACAGACCAACGTCACGGACAAACAGCACGGGGGGCTTTCAGAGCCGGAAACGGCGCGTCCGTCTCCATGACGACCTCCGGCCGAAGCGGCACCAAGTAGCACGGGGCCGGACGCACCAGGTGCCCTGCCTCATAACCCAACTGTGCCCGGCCATCTGGTCAGCAGGGGAACGCGACCCAGTGACACCGGTCGGGACCCGTGAGGCTGAGATCACATGGTCTCTCCGTGGTGGCAAGCCGGCGCGGCACCAGCAGGGGGTTTCTCTGTCTGTCACCTCCTAGCACTGGGCAGCG
The DNA here is from genome assembly GCA_019775955.2 of Pollimyrus isidori. NCBI lineage: Eukaryota > Metazoa > Chordata > Actinopteri > Osteoglossiformes > Mormyridae > Pollimyrus > Pollimyrus isidori. The sequence goes on along the minus strand of JABFDZ020000066.1, from coordinate 13,085,114 downwards.
AGGGCATGGTGCGTGACCACTGCCTCCGTATCTTACAGACCTCCTCCACGTTCTGTTCTTACCTTGACGTCTGCTGGCTCTGCAAATGGCCCACTGATTGTCTATGGAGAAATTGGGAGAAAAACATGCTAACCGCTCATGTAGCCACAAGCTGCCACAGCTGGCCGGCACTTCAGTCTAGCAGCGTGCAAAAAAAAAAGGCAACAAAACAGCCCCCTCTCCCCACAAAGGCCTGCCGCTTATGGCCCATCCTTCACTCCGGTGTCTACCGAGAAAGATTAACTAGGCTGAAGTCCAGCGGTCGTCGGAATGCAGTGGGACGAGCTTGACCACTCAGTCACGGAAGATCGGCACCGTGAAGATCAGCACCGGAGTATGATAGGCTGAAGCCACGGCGACAGGAAGGGGTCTACACCCCGACGCGGCAAGATGGGGTGTCGTGCAGGGACAAGCAGCACAGCAAAGACAGTCCACAAAAGCAAAAGGTCAGGGGACATCCAGCCAAGAAGCCCTGGGAAAGCCTTCGGGGATTTTGGCCTCTCTTTGGAGTAGATTACACAGACGTGGTCGAACGGCGGCACAACCCCAGTACAGCGCCCATTACCGGGGAGAGAAGCAGGTCTACGGGACGTGAGGACTTACTGGGCCCGGTCATGGCTCTGCCTCTGGCCGCTGATGGGAGGCAGCACAGTCTTGGAATTGATCTCCAGTCCTCTGCGCAGGGCCTCTCTGATCTGCTCCGTGTCTGGGGACGGCAGACAGACGGTCAGCGAAGGACAGTCGCCGCCCCTTTAACAGCGGGTGGACGGACGGGGAGGCGCACCTTTGTCAGACAGACGGCGGGGCTGCGAGCCGATGCAGATGCTGCGGCTGTCGTCCTCGTCGTCCGGGGGGCGGCTCACGTCCTCCCAGGCGCATTTTGCGCTGACGCCGCTCAGGTTGGAGCCGTCGCTGTCGATGCCCTTGTCCACCCTCTCCTGTGCCCCGAACAGCAGACGCCGGTGAGCCAGCCTTTACGCTGGGCACCATGCGCCCCTTCCCGACGGGTGACTCACCTGCAGGTGTGGGTCTATGTCAAACACCGTCTCCCCCCTCCGCATGTCTGTGATGAGCCACGGTCCACCGGCTCTGCACACAGTAAGGTGGTGAGAGAGGCCCTGACCTGTGACCCCAAATGTTGGCCAATAGGAACAGCCACAGGCAGGCTTAAAATACGAAGCAAACTGACTACTATATTCTGCTGGTTGTTAGCTGGATACACATCAACATGCAGCACAGCAAGCTATGGGAATGCAGACATCCTGGGCTGACTGGAAATGCACTGGTTTCATATTGATTAGTTCTTTGTCCCACTGGAAACCCCCCCCACACTGAGCCTGGGTTTGTCTATCTAAACACTGTAGTGCTTGAGTATTTCCTACTCCTCTGAGCATTAACCCACTCTCAGCTCAGCTGTTTGCATTGTGGCTCGGAGCCGGGCTTCCGCAGACACAGCTACTCACAGGCGGACGCCGCGGAGCAGCTCCAGGAGCCCCTGGCCGTTCCACTGCTGGGCGGCTTGCAGCTCCTCAGCGCAGATGCCCACGATCTGCCGAAAGGAGAGGCGGAGCACCGGGGCCGTCAGGGGAAAGGGGGTCGGAGCGCAGGGAGCTCCGGGGCCCAGGCTCTCGCCCAGGACGCTCACCTGCAGGAAGGTGATGAGGCCGAAGGGAGTGTGGACGGGCTGCAGCTGGGCGTCCTCCGTCAGCAGCATGTGCTGGATGCGTGACTCGCTGTTGTCCAGAGGACTGTGCCACGACACGTGGTCTCCGCTGCAGAAGGTGTTCTCTGTGGAAGGACAGCCGGGGTCAGATTCATCCGCCGGGGGGCCATGTGAAGGCCGACGGACCCCTTGCCCTCCCCTCACCGAATTCCCAGTAACCAGTAGAGGGAGAAGGCAGAACTGTGAGGCGAACAGGCTCCACCCCTCTTACTTCCTTTTCGGGGAGCCACCTGTGTGCAACCCCCCCCCCCAACCAGCCAGAGCCTCTCAAATCAACTCGGCGCATGAAGTAGGTGAACTTCTGCAGAATAACAGCCTCTCGATACGATACAGCGGAATCTGACAAAGAAGCAGCCAAAAGCAGCCTCCTCTGTCTGCAAAGACTGAGACAGAGTGTTCAGGCTAACAGGCAGTGTGCACAACCTGTAGGGCACTATTTGTAAGGCAGAATGACCTTCGCAGTTAAACAGAGCAGTTATTCAGATGCTGTCCCTTTGTGGGACTCTGGTGTGTGTGTGTGTGTGTGTGTGTGTGTGTATGTGTGTGTGGCTTTGCCTTGCTACGTGACGGCGGTACCTGACTGGAAGACATATCGCGCCAGGCCTTGCATGAGCTCCGCCGGCCAGGTGGGCGGCGCCGTTTCACCCGCCTCCCTCTTCAGTCTGAAGGTGAGCTCAAAACCAAAGCCACTGGGGCTATCTGGGCCTGTGAACCTGTCAAAAAAAAACAAGAGCACTGCTTTACCAGGTGATCAGGAAGGAAGAGACAGGCTGTCTGTCCAGATGGCTGGACACCCAACCCCAGTAGCAGTACCTGGCTACACCGTAACATAAAACGGAAACAAGTGTCACTTTTGGGATTTCATGAAATTACCAAAAAACAGATGTGGCACAGATAATATACTAAACAGATGTGGTAAACCTCACAGAATTCAGTTAAACTCCAAAAACAGTGCAAACAGGACAAGGTACCAAGAGTGAACAGAGCCGAACACAAAGCCCGTCATTACACGTGACGGCAGACCTCCCTTTGGGGCATTCAGGGTGGTGCCAGTGTACTGCGACTGGGCACTTACTCGTGTACCCGACTGTCCCCGTAGAGGTCGCTCAGGCCAAAGCTGACGTAGTGCCAGTGCTCCTGCACCTCCTGGGACGGACTGCCCACGTTGCGGTACATGCTGATGTAATCCAGGGGGTCTGGCCCCCCCAGCCTGCGGAACGACGCAGGAGACAATCAGCAGAATAACAAAGAGTGTGTCTTCATACTGGAGCCTAATTTCCACCCAAAATACAACATACAGTGGCTTGCAAAAGTATTCGGCCCCCTTGAACTTTTCCACATTTTGTCACATTACAGCCACAAACATGAATC
>JABFDZ020000066.1:13054565-13081881 GCA_019775955.2 Pollimyrus isidori | reverse complement strand
AGATTCATTTTTGTGGCTGTAATGTGACAAAATGTGGAAAAATTCAAGGGGGCCGAATACTTTTGCAAGCCACTGTAATGTGACTTACCATCTGATTCACAAAATAACACACCACTTAGACTGAGGACCTCAGTAAACTCCAGAGCTACACCCCCAACTACTGACAAGAACTATTAGTAACATTTCAGAATCACTGGGCCACATTCACCAAACGTTCCTACAAACAAATTTGTTCTTAAACCCCACGTACGCACTTTTTTATGAAGGTTCTGACCTATTAATAACCCGCATGATCGCTGTTACTACCATGAAAGTAATTTTTACACTTTAAAATTATTTTTTATATTTTACTTTCATAAATTATTGAAATACTATCATTTTAAGAACTGTACAATGAACAAAACTATAACCAATTATTTTGAACAAACTATCATTACTCAATTGTGCTTACAAATAGTCTCGAGTGTGTGTAGACTCTGTTCTTAGCTAAGAACAACTTCAGATAAAAAAACATTGGTGAATGTCAGAATCTTTGTATAAAAAAGTGTGTACGTGGGGTTTAAGAACAAATTTGTTCATTAGAACGGTTGGTGAATGACGCCCATTAATATTAAAACGGAAAAATCTGGTAAATGTAATTAATGCTGGAGAAAGTTCTTGTTTAGTGAACTGTGTGGGAATGTGTGGATAGCCATTATAACTCTGCATTTGTGTGGGTTTTGTCTGCATGATTAGTGTCACTGGTTCAAGTCTTGACCTAAACACAACAGTCCAAGGGTTCTGGGAAATTGGTCTGACCCTGTAATTGGACCCCAAGCTTTAATCTCAATTCTATATATAGGGGAAACATATGTGCGCGAGTGTGTATGTACCTCAGAATGTACCTAAACATTCTCAGCTGTTACCAAACAGGATACTGAACTTTGCCGCGGAGAAGCTGCCAATCACAGCGGGAGGTGATGGAGTACTGGGCTTGTGATTGGCCGTCAGTCAGTCACACGGCCTGGTGTCTCCTTAAAGGCAGACCTGCAGCAATACCTAGCTTGTTGTTTCGGCCTGATGCACTGTGATTTAAGTAAGTAGAACATTAATGCTACGCGATTGTTTTGGTCAACCAGAGACCCCCCCCCCCCTACATCTGTGTGTGCGCGTACGCACCACAGAGGGTTAAATTACGCACTTGTTTTCCCCTATCAGCTTTGATCGAAAGTGGGAATGGTGCGGGGTAAATGGGAGCCATATCCATGGTGAAGCCCCGAAGACATGTGCGAGCCGATCAGCACACTTACGCGGTGGCTACAGGGACCAAGTTTGCCTTTAATTCAGTCGGTTTCCATGATACTGGGACCTCCATATGTCCGAATCCGCAACTTCACCCAACTCTTTGGGAGTTAGCCCGCTAATTTACCACGTTTAAGTATGGATTTAAAGTACAGTTCTGCTAGCACTTCGTTCCCAAATGTAGACCGGCCAACAAGTAATCGTGTTTTGGTAACGGAACGGTTGAAAATCTTATTAAAGCTTTTGTACGGCCCAGCTAGCAAAAATACTACATTTCCGATCACCATTACCATTACAAGATAAGTCCCTGACAGGCCAAAGAGCGCCTCACTCACCAGTATTTAACGATGGCAGTCACTTGCAGGGGGTTTGGTTGGTCGGGATACAAGCGTCTGCACTCCCCGTAAATAGCTTGCAGACCCGGTGGAAACAGCGAAGCCTGCCCGTGGCTTGCAGACCCGCTGCTAGGCCGTAGTTCATCCATTTCCTGTGGTGTTCCAAACGGGTGAAAGACCGCCAGAATGGTAACTAATTGCTTTTTAGCTTTGTTTAGCACGCGTCTCTGTATCGGAATTCAGTACTAATGAAATGTTTCTTGTTTTCTATTATTACTAAGAAGGCACGTAGCTCCCGTTCAAGGACCAACAGCTTGTTGCTTCCCCCAACAGTATTGGCACATTCTTGACGAACACATGCTCTGCTCGAATCAGAGTAAGGGGTGGGTGGGCACGAAGCTCTGTGCATACTTCCTATTGGGTGCCTCTGAATTCAGTCAATGTACAGTGCGCGTAGATGTTACTTGTAAACGAAATCTGAAAAGTGAAAGATTATAGTATTTCTGCTTATGTCTATCCTGCTCGACCCCTTCTGTACTTCCCCCCACATTACTTTATTTTCTTAGAAAAAGGTATGCATTTAAACAGGAGTATGTACCTTGACATTATTTTCCTTTTCAATCAATCACCAGCACCATCAAGCATCTAATATGGAAACTTGTATGATGGATAGGAGACGAAAGACAAGCAATCAGAGTTGAAAGCTGGGGACAACATTGTGCATACGAGAATACCAGTTAGTGAAGAAATATTTTAATTTATTTAACAAACCCATTTGTCCAAACCAACGTACGAGTGAGGCAAGTATAGAACATTACAAATATGTATTTTCTTCAGTGGAAGTCGTCCTCTGTATTGGCAGATTCGCTTGCTCACTGGAATTTTCATATAAGATTTATATCGATTTATAGCGTTTAAGAAATCGTTTTGTAAAAATGGCAAACTTTAGACTATGGTATTCATTAGGCATTGTTACATTTCATTTTGCAGGTCATGGGGTAAATGCTTACAGAAATCACACCAAAGCAAATCTCTTGGGCATGAATCTTTCATCACCGTTGTACTCCTGTTATTTTAGGAGCATGCTGAGACCTTGCTTACGACTTCGTACATATACATCCTCATGAGTAAGCGTTGCTCAGATATATGAGCAACTCTAATACATTAAACTGTAAGGATTTCCTAGGAAAATAGTTGCAAGATTGTCTTCCATAAAAATTCCCTCCTCCTGTGATCAGTAAAGATGATAGGTGACAAGTACGATTTAACTTAAAAGTAATAGGGGTAGTTTTTTTTAGAAATATTTTTTTAAAAGTTTCATAACGACACTGTCCACAACTCTAAACCCCTATTCTACTTAAAGGTTGCATTGATACTGGTGGCTGTTTCAGGGTAATGTTTTCCACGAGACGGGATTTCTACGTTAGCTGGGTTAATTTATGCTCGAAGTTAATATTGTGCTATAGGAATTATCCTTCCTTAAACTCTTATTGGAATAATAATTACTTCTAGTTTAAATTAACCCAGCTATAACTGACAAATTATGCTTTGCGGAGCACCTCCCATAATTCGCAGGGGTAAATTAGATGAGATGGCACGCCATTGCGGAGCATACACAAAACCCTTTGTTCTGTGTATGTGCGAATAACGACTAATTAAACCCGAAACAATACTCGACATACTTTTACTTTCTCGATTTAATCCTTATTCCGGTTAAAAAAAAGAACTATAATAGCCATGCAAATATACAACAAAATGGGGGGGAACCCTTGTTAGCGACACTATGTTTATATTTTGTTTCTTCCTTGATGTTATTGCGTAAGCTTTACAATAGTTAATACTTAACGAATGAATCTAGGATAACTGTTCCACGGCCCCGAAGGAAGGAAACTGGGGCTGAGCTTTTCCGGTCTGCACCCGCGCGCCGCCGCGAGTGGTGGAAAAGCCCGCCTACACGCGCTTCAAGTCAGATGTACCGCGGATGTGCCGGATGATTTCGGAGCTTGGTTTCGATTTAAAAAAGCGATGTATAAAGCGGTGTCCAACGAACCCTTGATTGTTAAATGTATGACAATTGGAACAGGAAAAAGGTAAGGCATATTTGTCAACCTCTAACGACAGATAGTAGCGACAACTAGTAAGCTGTTTAGATAAATAGCCGAAATAATGAATCCGCCCACTTTTTAATGGAGACTTAAGAACAGTATCTTAAAAGAAGCTTAGGTGACTCTTTATCTGTATGGAAGGTGAATACGTTGATGTTATGGTCTGACGCCGTAACACGCTTTGTTTTGGTGCGTGACGAGACGAAGTCGAGGCACCAAGCGAAGAGGAAACACTTCCGGGAGACGAGTGGCCCGCGTTTAGAGCAGCCGCCAGTTTGGGTGGAACAGGACCGTAACTCTCTGGTCCCTTTCATGAAAAGGCCTAGAAATCACTGTGTCTGTCATCAACCTGTGAGAAGCAGATCGCGGAGTTGTTGCCCCTAAATACGTATACTCATACTGTCTGTTTGGGTCTAACATAAATGTATTATTACTGTACGATTACTATTACGAGCTACATGGACGTTTGTTTGTGAGCTAAAATTTTGTACGCTAGGAGGAGCCGAAACACAAATATAAGCACATTTTCTTGACAGACTCTTAACGCGTGTTCGCCGGGTTTGTAAAAATGTAATTGCAAGGCATTGCATAAAACTTTAGAATTCTTTGGCTTTTTAAAGCTGGCAGTCTAGTGTAATACTTTGTGGCACAGGCAAATGTATCTGCCCCCCTAATCGAACATCAGTCTGCCTACCCGAGCTGAAATGGTCTAGAACAGGGTTGGGCAGTCTTATCCGCAAAAACACAGTGTGTCTGCAGTTTTTAGGGATAACCTTTAGGTCACCTGTTACAACCCATGCGTGAGGACTCTTCAGCCAACTATTCCTCTACTTAGTTATTTAATTAGGGAGTTGCAGTGAAAACCCATATATAGAACAGCTCTTTCTGGATAAGATTGGTCTAGAACCTCCACTGCCCCTATTATAAAGGAGGGCAGATATCGCTCTGCAGGGGTTTTCTGTTTGCACCTTAGATCCCAAAACTGTACAAGGTTATTGAGGAAAGTTTTTAGGAGCTAATTTTTGTTAACTGATATCTGCTTCTTTGTAGCACACCATGTTGGTTCTGCTTTTAAAAGTGTTGCATTCCAATTGAAGACACAGTAGCGTTACAAAGGTCCAGATGCATCCGTGTGCTTTTTATTATATGCGTGTGTAACAGCATCCCCATAGGCATAACACCACTTGGAAATGTGTGTGTTGAAATCGGGGAAGCTGCTTCACCATGCAGGCCTGTTCCCCCAGTTCATGGCTCTGATTACACGCGACCCAGTGCCCCAGTCCCCCACTCCCCTATGGCACACATGACCCAGCAGGGCACCACGCCTGGCAAGGGCACAGCTATGAGCAGCCTGAGACAGCACTTCGAAGCCTTGGGTGAGCCCCTGTCCCATGTCTGTCAGAGCTTACCTACACCCCAAGGGGCCCTACTGCTGTTGCTTCTGCTTCGCTTAGCCTTTGGGCTATGTCAGTTGTGTGCGTGTGCCTGCTCACGATCCCCTGACTGATACCTGCTGCTGGCTGATCTGCAGTCCCCGAAACTCCAAAAGAAAAAAAAGCCTTTTTGTTCTTTTTTTGGTTGGATAGTTATGGCTTGTGTTTATTTGGTTGTGTTGTTACCCTGCAGTGAGGGATATCATCCCTTTGGGCGGCCCACGGCATGCGAGAGTGGATGACAAGCGCTCTCGCCATTCCAAGCCAGATGTCCTGTCTCTGGAGCCCCCCCAGAAAGCAAACCAGACCCAAAGAATTGCCAAGTCATTTTCAAGACAAACCTTGATCTTGGAGAAACCCAAGATGAAGATGCAGGTACCTTCCGTCCTGTTGAAGAGGAACCATAATTCCTCCTCCACCAGCTTGGCAGCCACAGGATCTGCATCTCTCAGTGCTGGTGCAGTCCACAGAGAGTGGGACCCTGGCTATAGATCCAATCAAGTGAGCAGCGGAAGCCTGGAGGTAATGACTTCTGTTCATATTTTCAGTTTGTGACCCATCTTTTTTACGAGTGAACATGCAGTTAGCCTGAGTAGTTTACAGTTTTGACTCTGAAGCCCGTGTACTTCACATTGTGACTCTGAAGGTTTTGTTGTGCTACATGGAACCTTTGCGGCACTTGTGTAAATTCACCAAATTGTGTTTGTGTGGAGGATATATGTAGATGCAGGAAACTGCGCATTGAAGACGGATTCATTTTGAAGTGCAACTCGAACATAATGAAGTTAAATGCTTGCATTCTTTTGGATACTTTCCATGTTTCTGTCAGTACTAATTGCTCAGTCAATCAAAGGCCAGTACATACAGCTCAGGGGCAGAGGGGTGAACCCCCACTAGGCACCAGACCGCTTCCCCCATCGTGACCATAACATGTAAACCCCCCTCTGCGGCCCCTGTGTTTTCAGGCAGCTACTCCTGGCTGCAGCACTCAGCTTTCTTCTAGCCAGAGGATACACTCGGGCTTACCATCCCTGCTCCCCCGGTCATCACAGACTCCACACCAGCCTGAGAATGAGAGTCCAAAGCAGACCTACGACTCCCAGGTTAGACATGTATGCCATCTTTAGTTGTCTTGTCTCCATAGTGTCACTATGCATATAATTTTCTGAACAGTGCTGTGGGCCCTGGGGCCAGTTTAAACTGTGAAGAATGTTCCTGTTCTTCCTCTCTCCAAAGGGAGGGGCATCAGCAGAGCATGGCCCACGAATCAGTGTCCCCATTAATGCCACAGGTAAGATGAAATTTCTCATTCACCACCTGCTGAAAATACCACACCTGCTGTGCTTTGGGCAACTTGAATTCTTTGACAAAGTGCAAAAATTGGGATGAAGGTTTTCCATTTTTGCTTAATTTGCAAGGTTATTTGGAACATGAGTTCTTATTACTCAATTCCTATTCATTCCAGTAGGTGGCAGTGCAGCTGTATGTCCCTCCTCCTCAGTCAAGAGGAAGGCAGAGCCTGCTGTGGAGGGGACGTGGCAGGGGAAGAGGGCCTGTTCTGGGGTCCTGGGCTCAGATATTACTGGGCTTAGGCGTACCAGAGACTTTGGCCTGAACAAAGAGGAGAATAGCCTAGGCGTCAAGGTGCTGCAACTCGATAAGCCAGCTACACCACTGTGCTCCCAGCAAGCTCAGAACACCAGGGAGGCTAAGCTGGGTGAGCCAGCTCAAGCAATCACTCAAACCCAGATGGAGGCATCCAGAGTACACCAGACGTGGTCATCCACATCGGGCCAGAGAAAGCGGGAGAGCAATCAGACCAAAGGCCTGCCAGTCAGGAAGCCCCAGTGGAGGCAGCCTGTGGGGCACGGTATGGATAGCAGTCAGAGGCTTGTCTCAGCCCCGACGCCTCCTGGAACAGGCACTGGCCAGAGTGACTCTGCCACTGAGGCTTGTGACCCTATATCTGAGGCCGCCCTGAAACCTTTACCCGATTCCTCTGTCAAGCCAAAAAACAATACCAGTTCCAGCAGGAGTGTGGCAGCCGCTTGTGTTCCAGGCATTGGGAACAGGGGTGCAAAGGAGGCCATGGACAGGTGGGATCCCCTGGACCTCGAGCTGGAGTTGGACTTGGGCCTTGGGGCCTGTCACCTCAGCAGCAGCAGCGAGAGTGAGGAAGAGCCCCTTCTTTCCTTGCAGCAGATCCTGGAGCGCAGCGCTCAGCCCCCCACCACGCCACAGAAGGGCGCCTTCTCTGAGCCTGGAACGCCCCAGACTAAAGCACTGGTAGGCATCTCCAGCAGATCCAACCCTGAGCTACATGGATCTTTAGGATTCATGCGGTGTTCTATATATTACATCTGAGAACTTGTATCAGAATGGGTGGGTAGAGAGTGTTGTGGTTTTTCTTTCCTCGCCAAATCGGAGATATTGTGTAGATCCAAACTCATACAAGCCGCTTGTGTGGATCCAAGTTCATTCTTTCTTGCCACAACGTGGTTATATCCAAGGCCGGCCAGACTTGCAAGTGTGTCGAATACTTTTTTACACTAATTTTTATACGTTTTCCTATTGTTTAACAATATCTCGTCACTTAAACATCATCATTCCTTCAACCATTTACAATCCTAGGTTTCTCCCAAAGCTTGTCATCAGATTTGGTCCCTCGGCCAATCGTAACTGTGGCATGACCGTCTCTAATTTGGTTTTTCGTTGTATACGTTGTATAGCACTAAATAATATTCCATATAAGCACAAGAGTGGCTCTGATCTGACTTAATGTTTAATCTCTTTAGCTGCCTCCGATGAAAAACAGTCTGTTGGGAACCTACAGGAACACCCTGGAAACGATGCTGAAGGATAAGGAGCGCAATGCCAGGTGACCGCGCTCGCACTGCTCTGCTCTGCTCTGCTTCTTCTGTATTTGGCATTGGTAGTCATATTAACGGCTCTCCTACCGGGCAGGCTGAAGGACATCGAGATGAATGTGCTTCTGTCCTGTAAAGAGGACCTGCAGAAGCTAGAGGAGCAGAGCGAGGAGGTCACTGAGGAGGCTGTCTCTCAGGAGCACCGGTACCCCACCACCTGCAGCCTGTGTTGTGGCTGGAAGTGTGTGTGTGTCTGTGTGAGAGAGAGAGAGAGAGAGAGAGAGAGAGAGAGAGAGAGAGAAATGCAGCTGGCACACATGGAGTGAGTTCGCTGTTCTGCCCTCTCCAGGGATTTCCTGCAGAGGTTTTACCTGGTCTCCAGTGCCATCCCAGATCTGCACCCAGGGGAGGAGATCTTCATGTTGGCCAACTTTGGGCGCCTGTTCAGTCTGCAGAACCTGGATCTTCGAAGATGTGCGGTGACCCCACAAAACGTGGTTCAGAAAATCCTCTTGCAGTAAGGCAATGCCCTGATCGTTTAATGGCTGCCCGTGTGTAGTAGTTGATGTGGTAGCGCCTCACTTTTTCTGGGGTGCAGGAATCCTGGTTTTCTCTTGGGTAGAAGGCACATTGGTTATGTCCTTCTCAGGGATTCCTGTCTTTGTGTAGGGCTAATGCTGAGAATCTCCCCCTGCTGGTGAGTGCAGGATTGCTGCTGAAGGCATACCGCTCAGTGCCCTGTCCTCCTGCGGTGTCCTTCCTGCTCTTCCAGGTATGTCTTTCCTCTCTGAAGGAAAAAAAAAATGGTGTAAACTATTGTAGTTGTGTGTGAATATGTATTATTACTATTTTGTATCCTTCCCACATCTGGGAAAGTTGGTGTGGAGAAGCCTCAAAGAGGCTTACCACCCGGACTGTTGCATACTGAGTGCGCAGCATGAGGGTGGATCACTGATTGTTTGGCCTGCAATGTCATGGCCTTCCCTAGACCCGTTACTTTTAGATGGGCCCGTCACTACGGGGACTACTGAACCATTTGGCAGGACCATGTTTACCTAGTGATAAAGTGTTATTTTGTGTTTTAAATGCTTAAACATATAGGTGTAATTTTTTGGGGTTGGGAACCAATTAATTGGTTTTCCATTATTTCTTATGGGGAAAATTCGATCAGATCTTGAACTTTTATGCATTCCATTCGGGGTTCTGAACGGATTAATTTTGAGTTCTGAGGTATGGATAGACAGATGACTGGACATACTTGAGGATTTTTGGTGTCTCACTTAAAATATGTTAACTTTTTTTCTTTGTTAACCAATTGGTTTGTGTTTACTATGTCACAGATGATGTCTGTCCATCCAGACAGAAAAACCTCCACGCAGATTCTTTGGTCCTTGAAGCATATTGCCATAATGGCTGCAGAACAGATTGGTAGGTCCTGCTTCTGACAAGCTGCTTCACTGTGTGTAACTCTGTTCCACACCTGCAGCAGGTTGGGATGGCTGGGAGGTTAAGTGCATCTGTCTCTTGTCTCTAGTGGAGAACCAGAACAAGGAATATCAGGTGTGGACTCCCAGCCTGAGGGAAGTGGCACTTATCTTCCTCAATATGGGGGTGCCATTCATCACCCTCTTCCCCCTACAGTCTCTACAGCCCACTTTCTCAGAGGGTGACCTTTTGTGAGTATAACTTGTCCCCCCCACCCACCGGTGATGTTTGTATGAATTACATTAGCACTCAGTTTGTACATAATCTCTATATTTATTTTGATCTCCAGGCAGAGTGAACTGATCCAGACTGAGCATGTTCAGGATACAAAGCCTGTCACCTTTCCAGAACATAACGTGGAGAACGTCATTAAGGTGTGCTGTAGGGGGGAGGCTTCACTGAATGGTTACTACTAGTTCCCATGAGCTGTGGGTGTTGGGACTGACATCAATTTCAATGTGTGGGTGGGTGCAGTACCTGGCTTTGAGCACCTCGCTAGCCTCCAAGGCCTTCAGCGACGACGAGCTGTTCCTGCTGCTGACCGCCACCTGCAAGCTCAGTCTGGAGACCCGGCTGCAGCTCCTGACCACGGAGGACCTGAGGTTCCTGCTGGAGATGCTGCTGGACAACAGCACAGACTGGGATACACAGGTGAGTCTTTGACAGGTTCTCCGCTATGATACCCTGATGTCCAGTGAAGCTACCTCCTCCAGGCCAAGCCTCTCGAGGTGTCATGGTCCCTGACTGGAGCGGGTCTTACAGACTTCACTGTGATCTTGGTTCTCCAGCTGCCACGTATCTGCCTGGCCTTGGCTGACCTGTCGCACGACCACCACAATCTTCGGAGACTGGTTCATCTGCTCCCGCACACCAAGAGAGGGAAGTAAGTCCCAGTGCTTTCTGTTGTAGTGACTTTGGCTAATTGTTAATAGAAACCAGTAAAATGCCTGCTGGGAATTGGGCAGGACGTGAGCGAGAGCCTAGTTTCTATCATCGTTGGTTTTGCTTACTCATTTACTAGGTTTGCCTGTTCTATGTTCAATGTTCTATTTTAGAATTTTTCTGTGTTCCATAGGCAACTGAGGAAGCATGTCAGTGTGACCATTATCTCCAAACTGTTAGGCCACAGATTCTCCTATAAACCCACCAACTCTGACTTTCAGGTAACACTGTCTGTCACCTTTAAAACTGGTAGCCTTGTAGTCCCAGCACAGATCCTGCTGTTGTGCTCTTAAACAAATGACTGCAATGTCGTGTTGTATATACATGGGATTAGGGCTGTCGCAATCACATCGCAATGTAATTTAATCCTAACTATATGGTGCATGCACAATCATCACCTGGACCTTATACGACAGGTGAAACATTTGTCCAGATGCTGGTTCTTCAGTATTATATGGACGTTTACTTACTTCCACAATTTGGCATGCAGATGAATGGTGTGCCTATGATAATAATGTGATGTCTTTGTGATGCCCGAAAGTCAGTAGTCCTGTATAAATTCAGCATACACTTATGTTTATTACATTCAGTTAGCACAGCACGCCACAAGCACTGAAATGGTGGTGAAGAAAGGGACAGCTCAGCAGCGGCAACATCTTTTGAAAGCGGAGATACTAAGTAAAAAGAAGGATGTCCATGGTTTGGGGGAAACTTTTTTTGCAGTTTGAATTCTGACACGTTTATTAAATGTAAGGAAATGCCGAAATAATACAGATCGTTAACTTTTGGGTGTTACAGTTAGCATGTCATTGATATTTTAGGGACGCTACTAAACTGCTTACCAAACTGTGCCTGCGAGTAAACATCAATATAATGCAGAAAAATTGGCATCCAGACAAATGTTTCACCATTTACAGCCCTATCATCTAAAGCCCTGGTGATTGTGCATGTGCCATATACAGACGCTCCTCTGCTTACAAACTTTCAGACATACTGTAGGAATGAAGGGGACTGTAAGTCCAAATTGTGTTCATTGGGCTCCTGTTTCCTGTCCGCAACATCGTTTTTTTTTTTCTGTGCACCAATCCCGCCTGGTACGACTCCTGGCTGCTACTCCCGCTACGCAGCAGCGTAGTGTGCGTACTCCCAGCATGCTAGTTCTTAGTACTTGCATATACCTTTAAAATTACGTGGAATAGCGACTTTATGAACATTTCAAATTACAAACGGCTGTTCAGAAGGCATCTCGTTCGTAAGTAGAGGAGCGTCTGTAATCACGATTGCGACAGCCCTACATGTCGTGACAGGAAGAAGCTGGTATGAATGTAAGTAAGTCTGTTGTCAGTGGCTGGGCTTTGTGCCTTGAGCCAATCGGTGTAACTGGCTACTTCCTGCCCCCAGCTGGCAGCATTGCGGCCATTCATCCCGCACATGCGCCCCTCGCTGCTGCTCAAAGTCCAGTCTCCTGTGAGAGAGGACCAGGCCGCGGAGGATGGAGTCACTTCCCAGGACCAGCAGGTGAACCCAGCATCCCCCTCAGCTCTCACTCTACTGCAGAGTCTCTCATGCTTTTCATGACACCATCTTTTAAATTCTTTTTTTTTTTTTTGTTCCAGGCTTATTACCTCTGCTACAGCCTCCTGATTCTAATTAATGAAGCATCGAATTTTGAGTCTCTTCCCTTGGGCCAAAAGGTAATTGAAGAAATTACTGCTTATTACCAGAATATGCTAAAATGAGAATGGAGTATTACTCTGGAGAATGGAAGTCCAGTTATGGTGAACCCTTCTCCAGAACTACATGTTAAGTGGCCCTTTGCCTTCTGTCCTAAATATGGTCGTCTGAGTCTCTGCTCTCACACATGCTGCCCTCTCCTGTTCCAGAAGCACCTCCATATTCTCAGTGCAGAGCTGGAGAAGCACATCAAATGTGACATAAGGGAGACTGAGAAGTGTCTGTACAGGAGTAAGGTGTGCTCCCCACTGGACAGGGGCTTGTACCTGTCTGTCTGTCTGCCCACCCCATCCACAGAATACAGCAATCTAAAGCAGAGGTTATCTGTATTCAGGGCAAATCTAGTACCACACTGTAAGCCTGATGTCTGTCCTGCAGGTGAAGGACTTTGTGGCGAGGATCTACACTAGATGGCAAATTCTCCTTCAGAAGTCCGGGCCTTCTGAGGTGCTACCCTCTCCGCTACACTAAGGGAAAGCTCTGCTTGTAAACGTTATTAATGAAAAGCTTTGGTTTTTTTAACACTTTTGTTTTTTTGTTTTTTTTAAACACTCTACAGGGTCTGCTGTATGACTACTGGCAGCCCTTGCCTGAGGATGCTGGGTCCGACAGTCAGCTAAGCCAGTCAGATACTTGTCAGGATGCACCCATTTGCACAGATGAGCCCGACCGTAGTTCAAGTCCTCCTCTGTTAGCGGATTTACTTCCTGATGATGGTCACACTTTGAGTATGTTAGTTCACTTAATATATGTAAATAACGTCCCATTCAGATATTTAAATAAGCTGGCATTATACTTTGTCAACATAAATCTCTCTTTTGGTACTTATCCTGCATTCGATTATCTCTCGGAACTCAGGGGTGAGTGACATCACGTTCAACAATCTCCCGTTCGAGCTACCACATCTCGGAACAAACATGGCTGCCTCCACGAACACGCTGCTGTGTTTTGTTGCTCTATATTTTAGCAGATTTGAAGTGAGATTGTCTCTCAGAAAAAATAAAGAAACACGAACTAGTCAAAGCACATTGAAAGCTTCATAAAATATTTTAGTACATTCATAGCGATATTCTTTTTTTGAGAGGCAAATAATAAAGGACACTAACGAGTCTGGTATAAATCTGATATTGCATGCTAGGATACTGCTTACGGTTATTATATGGTATTCTCTAAATCACACACGTGCAGTTACATTTATAACTTGATACATTTAACAAAATAAACAAGTATAAATTAGAATTACTGTTGACTGTAAACGCCATGTTGAAATGACGCGGGAGCAACTCGGGCAAAATTCTGTCTGACATTAACAACATAAAAGGCTTGTTTCCAACTGGAAGTGACATTTTTTTTGTGATGTTTAGTGATGTTTCAAACTCTGAGAAATAATCGAACGCAGGATTAGGCCTCAAGGCCTGGTTGATTGATACCTGATCACCTTGTCAAAAGATGGGCTGTTTTCAAACCGTTGATATTTGGGCTTCAAAGCATGGGAACCCTATTTCAAGGGGTGGAACCTGCTAGCCTACTGTATACTTTTTTTTTTTTGTATACTAAAAATGTACTACAGCTAGGCCTTGGCAATATAATGTCAGCTTAACCTTAATTTAAATTAGAAAATGAGAAACGATAGAATGTTTCTCACACACAGTTTTATAGCTTCTGTAATGCAAGCGGCTGATGTGTGCTACGGTAGTTCCAGTAAGTCATAGGTTTGCCCATTCTTAAAAAAAGAACTATATGTTCAACAAATGCACCTTGGTGGTGTTAGTGGAGCATGCCGCATGTTCCTGTTTTGGTAATATGGAAGAGACGCGCTCCCTCAGAGGAAACTGAAGAAAGTGACAGCTCAACATCCACAGAATTAAAAAAATAAATAAACCAGGCAGAGAGACTTTGATAATGTACTCATTTAAAGTCTGACCTGCAGCAAAGGAGTGCTGTGTGCCGTGAACTGAAAAAGGAAAACTTGTGCCAACTAAATCGGCAGGCATTACAGCACTTGAAGCTCTGCCATCCTGACGATCATACGGAATTCAAGTGCTTAGTCACAAAAACCAGCAGTTAGGGTTTCCGCTCTCAATCTGAAGAGATTCAGGGCAAACAGTGTCCCATGCTGGTATTAAAATGGAACACGGAATTTTGCTTTTCATTACGTGGTGGGTGACAACTTCAGCAGAAGGCTTGCAGATTTGGGTGTGGGCAGTAGGGACGTCTCTACTAATATTGTGAGACTATCACGCATGTTACGAGCAACCAAAGGCCATCGCCGCTTACAGCAATAATTTTTTTCAGTATATCAATTATTACTTCTAAGTTTACTCATTCACGGTATGTCTTTTAGCTTCATTCTGCTTGTGTCACTGGTAACATTATGGCTATTTTTGTTCCAGATTCTACTGCTGGTGGCAGCTAAAAGCTGTGTGTCCGGTGCGACCCGTCGTCCCAGACCCTGCAGCTTCGACACGCGGCCCGTCTGGATCCTTCATCCTGGGCCCTGTGTCATGAACACACAGCCCTTCTGTGTGTGGAGTAGCGACTCCCTTGTGTCTTTGCACACACGGCCGCTTTGGACTGGTCGGTAATGGGGATGGGAGGACGAATGCAGCCTCCGGTTTTCCACAGCACCTCTATGCACACTTCACGCCATTTTCAGTACTGCTCAATTCTGGAAGCATTCAGAGCTAACTGTAAAAGAACTGTCATGTTTTTAAGTTCAGGTTTTCTGTGTTGAACAGTAACATTTTGTTTAATAAATATGCAGGCAGGTTTTCTGGTATTTTGCTTCATACTGTTAGTAAAGGCACAATGCTTTGGTCATTTGATTTTGTCAATGTGTGCCATGCAGCCCTATACAAAACCATGGAGTACTTTTAGTATGGTCAATTTGTCTGTTGGCCAGCCATTGAGCAAGTTTGGTCTTTAACTTAGATCTGTTTCATACCTCTCCCCTTGGCACTGGCTCTGGCTCATGTACTGCTGTGAGATGTTCAGTATTTTCTGTTCAGACTGATACCTGCCTTATTTTAATTATATCAGAAAACACAGATGAGGTGTGTATCAAATGTGGCAAAGGTGAGATGTGGATGTCATGCCGACAGACTCTCTGTGGTCAGTGGGTGATCTTTTACGGCGCACTGCACTTATGAATCGCTGCCGCTCTAAGCATATGCAGCTGTGTCCTGCCATCTGTGCTGAGGGGCCCGTAGGATGGGTCCTTGAACACAGTCCTGCCTCGGTGAAGCCATGAAGCTGTATAACAGCCTTACAGTGGCTTGCCCAGACTTCTGGACTCTTACTTTTCTGCTGATAAGTTATGTCCTGGATCTCAGGGGTGCTGTGACTGACGGCATCTTGTGCTAAGTCATGTGCTGCTTGTATGTTACGCCACCCAATTCCGGCCGTGCTGCATGTTAAATGAAACACAACAGGCAAATTTAATATTTTACTGCAATATACTCATTGTAATAACCACAAACCATGTTTATAAACCTATTTTGTAAAAATGCGATTCATTAAATCATTCGGTGTGTCTTTTTCCTCTCATTTTAAAAAGGTTCCTCTGTTGGAGACTGAGAATGCTTGTGCATGTAGATAACTATATCACTGGATCTATTGGTCATCTCCAATCTTGGATGTGAACCCAATGTCGTCTGGCTCTGGTGCCCATTTATACAGAAAAGCCATGACATTTCCAGATAACTGTAGTACAGTAGACATGATGGATCCCTTGGTGGGCTCTGCGATTATCCATGACATGTTGTTTCTTCTTGCTCTTCTTCTTGCCCCAGGCTGGTGATGCCGTAAGTCTAATTGGCTTTGAATCCCCTAGGTCGACTCCAGATCATGGAGGTATGAGTTTTGTGCAAGGCGATGCTGACTTTACGTCCGCATATCTGACACAGAGGGGATTCCCTCGCACTCGGCGAATGTGAGCTGTGCCCCATATAGCTCAGCAGTGTCCCCCATTCAGTGGGAGCTGGGAGTTACTGAGTGTTTCCACTTGCCTGTCTTGGGTTGCGTTTCAGTTGAAAACCAAAACAAAAGCTCAAGTGAGGCATGTCTCTCGCTGGCACCTCCCATGCTGTCTGTGTGACAGCAGAGCATCGTTCCTGGTCTTTCACCAAAATCCCAGTCAGGCAGCAAGTGGCTCCCTGCATCCGTCACACAGCGGCATCTTCCTGCTGCGGCTCCGGGCGCCTGTGGCCCTTGGGCACTTTAAGCACAAACACCATGGGGTCTGTGGCTTTGTTGCTGAAGGCCTTGCGGATGATGTCCACGGCCTGCTGGTGTGTGACGCCCTGCAGAGACTCCCTGTCCACGGACACCAGCTCGAACCCAGCCTGCCGATGCATAAAGACATGTTCATTCATCAGAGCCTTGATGGGCAGCAAGAACTATGTAAAATGCTGAAATAACGCATTAAAGCTTCCTAGACGGACTCTAATAACTGATCCTGGTATGGAAACTGATATGCTGCTGACCATGAATAAAGTTATTCTATACCTCAAAACATATTTGTCTCCTAAAAATGAGCCACGATGAAGCTAAATCTATAGGAGGAGGAGCACAATGCTGACCAAAGGAAATGCATAGACGACCTAAATGGCTAGAGATGGGTGGCTTTGGACTATCCCATGCCCGTCAGGATATGAGAGCTGGATCTAATGACGTCTAATAGGAGGAGGCCATGATGGGCATCAGTTATAGGCCTGTGTTTCTGGCTCTGGAGGGAGTTGGCAGTTGTGGCCAGCGCTGGTCAATCTCTCAGGGGACACTGGCGCCGTCTTCTGAAGGGGCACGGACTCAGCCGTTCAAAGGTGTGTCCAGTCGGGCTCTCAGAGGTCATCGCTACCATCGTGGACATACGAGTGGAAAAGCAGAATGCCAGCAGCAGGCAGTTCTACTGCCTCACCATTAACACAGGCTTTCACTGCCTCACCATTCCATGAATAATGAATGTGTCTCCAGGCCTTACGGAGGGCTGGGAGCTGCTCAGAGCTATGAGGGGGGGTGGATGCCAGTAATCCTCACCTTCCATCACAGCCTCTCTGCACCTTGTGTACGACCCCATTACACAGACGCATTTAGCTGGACCACAGTAATCCTAGTGAAAACTCTGGTAAGTGAGGTGGCACCTTCCCACGTGTGTGAAAATCACAGCGAATCCAAAGGAATGGGACTGCGAGCTTGGAGCAGGAGCCAAGGAGAACTCGGATGATGGTGCTGGGCTTTGGCTGAAGCCAACGGTACCTTAAGCCCTTCACTCGTCGACGCTGCACCTCCGGGAAATATCTTCTCTATCTTCACGACTGGCTGCACCTTGGACTCGATCCCACCCGAGATGCTGATTCCTAGGGAAACACGAGAAGTCGGGACTGGGCTGCTCCTCAGGGGCATCACTAATTCATTCATCCGACGAGGCCTTCGTCACACGTGCTCCCTGGTGCTGTGTAACGTTTCACCCAGGGTAGCTCTGTCATTAGAGCACGGATGCCGGCCTGCACCCCAGAAGTGCTCACACTCTGGGCTCATTTATTCTGTCGTTCCCAGCGGTGGTTCGGTTTGCAAAACCTTTTGAAAGTAGCTTCATATGAGCGATTCGTGGAATGCTGATGTGTTGTATTAAACAGGCCCTGGCTGCCAGCAGAGTTCAATTTCATTGCTGCTTCCCTATCATCCACCACTACCTTCAGCAATTTTTGTAGTGAAAGTACAGGTGAAGAAGACCTGCAGTTTATGGGGCTCTGTCACAGAATGACTTGTTTTTGGCAACCCAGGCACATAAAACATGACTTGGCAAGTAATAATTATACTTTATGTATTTTCACTGTATCTATTCTGTATATTTGATTATTATTTACTAATATTAATTGATCCAGGCAAACTACGATGGTGGAATTGTAGACTCACCCAGGGACTGCTTTGTTTTGGAAATGGTGACACTGGTCAGTTCATGGTCTTGGGGTCGGGCCCTGGTGTCACACCTGTCTATCTGCTCCCTTCCTGCAGAGGCCGCCATAGAGACTGGGGTTGCAAAGACTTGCGACAGCAGGGGTCTCCGCGGGTGCGCTGGGCTTGCTGTGCTGCGCGCCGCACTCCCCTTGGCCTTGGCGTGGCTGTTCCGAAAAGGGGACCTCCCCCTTTCGGGGGCTGCGGACACAGTTGCCACTTCATGGCACAAAGAGCGGACCGTGTCGTTGCTTGGTGTCCGAAGGGAGGCACGGCTGGTACTTCTGATGGACTCTGCCAGAAGCCAGTTGGGGCGTAGAGGCACAGGTGAGGTGGGATGTGGGCAGAGTGTGTCGGCGGTGTGGCCGTCCACTGGTACATCCAGCAGTGGGGTCCCAGACAGCTGCAGGCGTGCCATCTCCTCTGCTAGTTGCCGGGCTCTCTCCAGCTCCTGGGTCGGCTGCAGGTGGAAGCCTCCCCTGTAGTCTGGGATGAGACGAACAGCCAATCATAGGCCAAGAACTAAGGTCAGGTGGCATTTCCAGCCACACGGCTGGTAAACACTCAGGTCGCTCTCAGATGGAGGGCTTGGGTTACAGCTCTGTAATGCTGCACAGTGGACAAAGAGCACAGCAGCTCACTTTCCAGGTCAGGGAGCGCAGCATTAATTACCAGCAAGAATGTGTCCCGCACTGCAAGGTCAAAGGTCACCAGCGGCAACTCTATACAACATGGCTGACCACACGGAGAGCAGCTGAGAGGCCATCATGTAATGTGCAATGAAACAGTTCTTAAACTTAAATAGCTGTAGGGCTGAATGACCAAAGAGCCTCTGTTTGGTTCCAACTCACCTGGGATGGGTGTGATGAGGTGGCGTCTGGGTGCGAGCCCGGCCCTTGGGGAACGCAAGGCGGGAGACCTGGCTGAGGGGCAGAGCTGGTGTCAAAACACAGAACGTTAACAGCTGTCTGCTCACTTAATACACAGGGAGCGCCCTCTGCTGGAATAGTGCTGCATGTGCAGAGTGTGGCTGTACGCCGTGTGCTCACCAGATCGACTCTTCAGAATTTCGTAGGCCTCCACCTCGAAAGGGAGAACCAGGCTGTCGAAGCGGCCTAGCTCTGTGGGCTGCAACAACATTCTGTGGCAAGATGATGTGGGACAATTCTGGGATCATCTGACTGCCAGCACCCACACCAACGTTTTGCATAGCTCCATTAGTGCGACAGCAAACCCCACCCTCATGCAGCCCACCTGATCTCCCGCAGCAACAACAGCTTCTCTGGCCGGTCTAAAATCACCAGCAGGGGGTGCACTAGTTCCTCCACCGCCCTCTCTGTAAGAAACTAATGAAAAAACAGAGAGAGGGGAAGAGTTGAGGCAACAGTCAGTTGTTACATGTCAGTGGTTTTGGGATTCTGAAACATTGTATTCATCAGTAAATGGATATTCTGTCTCTGTGACCCCATTATGTGTGATCATTAGTCCTATCATGCTACACATACTACCACAGTCTACAATCAGGATCAGGAAGCCGTTTGTTCGGGAGTGTGGTACGAGCCTCACGTGGTCACATTCAGAATGATCATTTAGGGCGCGCCAGCCGATGCTGCTCACCCTCCTGCAGTGCCTGAGTACTGCGATGACCTCGTCCTTTTCCAGCAGCTTCTCAGCCATGTCCTCCACCGCATCCAGCAGGGCTAAGCCAGGGAAGGGCTCCTTGTCCTGGGAAGGAGATTTGTTGCGGCCCTTGTGTCTCCCCGCGACCCCCGGCTCTTTGTGGTCTCGTGAGGCCTCCCTCCGGCGGGCCCCTCTGAACAGCAGGCTGACGAAGGTCTTGGAACGCCGCAGCGCCCCTCCCTCACGGCCCCTCTGCTGCTTCTGCTGCTCCCTCTTCTGCTTTTCCTCTGCAGAACACAGGGGGTTGACCAGGAGCATGCTAACATGCTAACAGGCCTGCTCTGCACCCATCCTACCTGCCAGCGTGATGTGACTCTGAGAACGCCGTATGGGCCGGGGTGGCCTGCTCAGGGCCAATAGGACTGCCGTCTTGGGGGAGTCCCCTACGGAAAATGTCCTGGCGCGGCTCCGTCCCCCTCCTTCCGCGCTGCTGCTCCGGATGGCGGTGTCTTTCAGCAGGACGGTGGCCCCCAGGATGCGGCTGGTCTCCGCGGGGACGGTGGCCCCACCCCTCAGGGTGAGCTCTGGCTCCAGAATGTCAGTCTGGATGGCGGTCTCCGTCTTCTGGAAGCTTGGGATGGCCGACGGCTCCTCTGTAGCGATGCAGACGTCAGCCATTTCGGCGCCAAAGGCCGACATGCTTGACGGGAACATGATGTGAGACAGGCCACTTAGGGAGCTGATGGGCGTCCCCGAGGACAGCGATGAGGCGGACGAGTTGGTGTCAGAGCCCTGGGAGGAGGCCTTGCGGGGGCCGTTGGCCACTGGGAGGAGGAGAGAACCAGCAATAGGCCTCAGTACCAATACTACGGCTGGCGGGCTCTAGAGCTCTGTGTAACCCTGCTTAATGATGCCAGCACAGCCCATTACATCTACTTACTGCACAGTGTGATTATGTCATATAAGGCAAGGAGTAACCTAGCTGTCCATCATGACTTCATAAACTACATCACATCAGAACAGAAGGCGACGTACATTTGTTGAGCCAGCTGTACTCCGCCACCATTTCTTTGTAAGCGGGATATCGACCAGCTTCCTGCAACAGAATTGTCCGAAGTCAGATTTCCTGCTAGCCATTTTTGGTGGGGGGGTCTGGGTGCAGTGTGGCCAGCCTCCAGGTAGAGGGCGCTCATCACGCAACAAGACAGTGACAATCAGGTGTGAAGGACAAGATGGCTATCCTGTTTAGAGGATCCAACTGGCAGCCTGGCATTGCCACACAACTTGGCGGAGGGGGGGGTACAGAGATGGATGGGGTTTGGCTTAGTGTTACATTTGCCAGGGGAGGGTGATGCTCCACTGCTCACAACCTGATCCCCCAAGCCTGTCAATAATGCAGGTAGGGGCTTGTTTTTTTGCCGCGGGAACCTGAGACCCTGTGCGTAAGGTGAGTAACCAGTGATGGGCTTCACTCCAGTGATCTGTGCACCCCCCCCCATCAGCCCACATGGCTTCACACCCTCACTCCACACACCTACACGCTGCCACATGGGTCCACACGGCCAACACAAGCTCTGCCTTCTTTTTTAAACCTTGTCAAACACAGGACAAGTAACTTAATGCCAGTTTCTTTTGCAGTGTTCTTCCAAGAGAAACTCAAAATGGCATCTAAATGTAGTGGTAATTATTATTGTGAATGGTGATTGTTGTATTTAGGACCGTAACCTTTCTTAGAAGATTTAAACAGACGGCAAATGAGGCTGTTGGCCTTAAAAAACGAGCGTGAATAATTGCCTGGAGTATTATTCAGACATGGTTGAAATCGAGATGTCTTGCCTAGTAGGAGCCACAAGAGGAAGGGGTGAGAATAAGCAGCAGAGCAGTGAGCTCACCTTGATGGTCAGCATGATGTGCGTGTGGCTCTTCAGCACCTCCACAGCACTGCTGTGGCTGATATCCTCAAAGGTCACCCCATTAGCAGCCAAGATCTGATCTCCGATTTTGATGCCATTCTGCTCGGCCAAGCCTCCTGGGTCCAGCCTGGCCAAGAGACCCACGTACGATAGTGGCTATTACACCTTGTTCTTCAAGGTGAACATTACAGCAACCAAGAAGCAGGCCTACTCATCGTTAAAAGAGCTGCCAATCTGCAGCATCCCCTAACGCCCTGGCGGCTTTCTCAGGTATGTACTTTGACACGTAGATGCCCAGGCCAAACTCCTTGCCCCCGCGGATGTTGAAGCCCAGGCAGTAATCATCCGAGGTGGTGTAAAGGTGCACGATCCTGCGGAGGGCGCCGTCGGAGCTGGCATCTGAGGGGGTCCTCCCACTCTCTTCCACCACCATCCTGCGGTGAATCAAGTCTACCCTGCAGAGACAGGCACACCGGTATTCTGCTGGCTGTAGAGCCACTTCCTTGGCGATCCACTCAGCCTGCTGCGGGCTGCCCGTACCATGTGGTCTTCTCCTTGGAGTAGCGTATTCCGGGCACCTTCCCTACCCGCCGTAGGACCACACGCAGCCGGCTGTTGCCCGTCAGGACCTTCACGGCGCTGCTCATGGTGATGCTCTCCAGGCTGATGCCGTTTACCTCCACCAGCTTGTCTCCGACGCAGAGGCCTGCTTGCTCTGAGGGAAACAGGACACATATGTATACGCACGTACGCATTCGCCTCTTCTCATCTCACGCTGCTTGCTCTCACCCGCAGAACTGCCGTCCTCCACCTTGCTGACAAAGATGCTGAGGCCATGCTCGGACCCTCCGCGTACGCTGAAGCCCAGCCGGCCATCAGCACTCTTCTCCACTGTGACTGTATGGATATCCTCGCTATCGTCGCCCCCTGGGGGTGTCACGTGGTACAGTGAGACACAGCACCCTGCCAGGGGTGAATCGCGCTAGACGTGCCACAACGCAGTACAGTGAGCCGCCCTATAGCTGGTTGCAGCCCCACCGCTCTTACCATCCACAGGTGAGTTGATGAGGATGACTCTGCCCATGGGTGAGGAAGATCTAATGCCCCGATGGCGTTGCTGCTTTTTATGCAGGTAGCGCGTAGCTGTGTGAGCACCCCCTGCGTGGCTGCTCGGGAATGCCCCATTGGCAGATGACTGGGCCATGGTGAGTGGGGCTTCCCCAGCATTGGGTGGGTGTCACCCACCACTGGGCACTGTCACCTGGGCTGTCTGCACTAAAAGCTGTCTCCACACTGCCTCCTGGGGGCCATGCCTGCACCTTCACCTCCCTAAGGCCGATCCGCCATCTACGGTCCAGAAGGCACACAGGCACACAGGCACACAAGAATGGCAAGCATTTAATACAGGAACAAAAGCCTATTATTTATATATCACATCAAACTCTAACCGATTTCTCATTTGTTTTTCGTCAGCTAGGAGAAGCAGCTTGTCCACAAAGCACCGTTTGAAAGTTTTCCAGCACCTCGGACAGCGATTGCGAACCGGCTCCCTGAACACAAAGCCGCTACCTGACGCGAGTCGCACCGCTGGAATTTAAACTTGGCTCTTCTTCTGCATTAACACTGACGCGTTATGATCAGTTTATGCCTAAATGTTTTAACTAGTAGCTCATAATTGTAAATATTTTTTCCCCAGAGAAAAGTCACGCTGTTATATTAATTATAACAGTTGGTTGTAAGTCAAAAACCTTGAAATTATATTTTTAAATTGTATTGATTCAGAAAATGTTAGTGACCCAAAACTCAGCGTATGCATCCGTATAAGATGCTGCACTACCTACACACCGCGGAATGGCTATACAGCTACCTAGTACTCAAAGAGACATCGAAATAAACCTTAAACGAAATTATTATCATTACCTTTATGTCTTCCCGTTCTGCCGAATGACCTCACCTGCCAGAACGGTGGGTCTCAGGTGCGCTATGGCCAGCCCCCTAAGACAATCTCATTAGTTTAGCGGAATTAGGCAAAGGCGGTGTTTGTCTCGGATTGGCTCTTTGGGATGTCCGTCTTACAAGGCTTGGGGCTTCTAGAACAACGTGCGCTGCTGAAATTAATATCACCTTCCAGGTTTCAGTTTGAGAATCGCTTGTATTACTATATTACTATATATAAAAATGATTTAATAATAATAAACACATAAACCCCTTTTAAATCTGTAAACATTAATTTTATTGGCGTTTTAATAGCAGCCTTCTACGCCTTCAAACCGTTCATATCACCTACCACACGGCCTTTTCCCGTTGAACTCATTAACTTATTCATTATCTGAAGCAGGAGCAAAACTATAAAAATGCTAGTAATGTAATACACCAAAAAATACACGCCCTTCAAAATTTAACCCGAATTTTTAGCCAGCCAAATTAATGACTTAATAAAAAATAGTCATAAAAATTTAAAAGAATAATTTCTAAACCATTGAACGCAATTGTAGAGTTGGAGCATGTCATTTTAAATTCAATCTATTTAATGTAGCCTGCATGGATATTATTGTATGGCTTTAATTACACTATATATTTTAGGCTTCATTTTTCAAAACGTCTGTACAATTCTGTCCTTGATGACTGCAGGTATTTAAATATATGTAATAATTTTATTTGGCTTTTCATTAAATGAGTTCCAGGATGTAACATTAAAATGAAATATACACATGTAGACTAAAACCATATTGATTTAGGAACTGCTTACTGGACGTCATTGACAGCATTACGTTTTAAAATGTATTTTGCTGCTGTTTTTTTTAAATTGATATTAATCCCCGCGATATGTTGCTATAAAAAGCTTCTATTAGCAGACCAATCATGAGGCGGCTCTTATTCACACCCTCTTCACTCAGCCAATCCACTACTTTATAGGCTAAACACACAGTGACGCTTAATGCGCTCCGCCTCTGGCCAGTTCTGACCAATAACAGCACGGCAGACCGTCAAGGTAGTTAGGCTGGGAATGTTCTTGTGCCGGTGGTGTATTTTAAAGGTCATACATGCTACGGTTGTCAGGTTGTTGTAAGGAAATTATTATTGAAGTGACCCAAGGTATGTGTTCCGACTTTTGTGTATAAAGTGCGCGGCACCTCTTCTGTGTTGCTGTTTCATGTATTGTGCAGAATGGCGTCCCTTTGCGTGTTTACTCGTGCTGTTACTGACACGAGAGATTTCCACATTTCTTTGCTCGATGTACTAGTGCAGTGTTTATCTCAGTTGTGTGATATGCTAGCCACCATTTAATTAGATGTGGAACATCTGAGCAATTAGGAATAGTCTGGGTTGACTTGACGGCTATTGGGGAGGCTGAGAGAGCATTATGGCTCATGATTGACCATGTGTCGTATTAGTTCTAGCTATTAAGATTTCAGACGAAGTGCAATTATTGAGAATTATTCAAAATTTAGATGTTGAGAACTGACTCGTGTTTTTATTGGCAATCGCTGATTGTCGAGTTGTTTAAGGCTCAGTCAATAGCAATAGCTTCACAAGGCTCAGTCAGTACCAATCGCCTCACGACTCCGGTATTTCCTCTGTTTTTTCCGTAACCCTAAAGCATGTATTGAGATCTCTAAATTACCCATAATTTGTTTGTGTTCGTGTGCTAGGCATCCTGTCCTAGATATCCCCAGTCTTGTGCTCTATGCAGCTTGACAGACTCCTCCCATATGCCCCCTCCTGTATAAGTGGTTAGAAGACTGATGCTTAACACAAGGGCGTAGATTTGCGTATGGACGGTAGCGGCCTGTAACTAGCAATATTGTGAAAGTACTGTGTGTTTGGGGGACGGGAGGTTCAGGGCTGATTTGATCCTTACCAATGCTGAAACCAAACCTACACCTTTGTTCGAAGGGGGGATCAGTGGACGGCACTGTCAAATCACCTGCAGGTTTCAAGGTTTGAGTTCCAACCTTGCCTTGTGCATGGGGGGTGCATTGTGCGGACCAAGTGGCACTTCATGGTTTGGCTCCAAGTAACAAAGTCATGAACCCCTAAAACATCTTACTCCAAATGTCCCTACAATGTGATTTTTTTTCAAAAGTTTTATTAGGGCTGAGTGAAGGTTGTCAATGTTGAAATTACGTTTTTTTCCATAGAAATTAATGGAGAGTCCTCACAAAGATATGAATACAAATATGTGTGTGTGTATTTTATGTATGTATGTATGTATGCATGTGTGGTGCCATGCCTGTTCTCTCAGTGTTTACATGTTTTCCCCAAAATATGGGTATTTTTATCCCAGGAGTGTTCCCTTTTTCAATAGAGGGTTTTTTTTCACTGGTCGCCTTAAACTGCTGCTATCTTCCTGATCTGTTTATTTTCCAGGAAGGCTGTTGGTGCATAGCTAAGAGCTTTGGTGTTTTGCCCAGAGTTACTCCAGTCAATGAGTAATTTGTAGCAAGTGTTAGAGTAGCTCACCTTGGTCTGCTGCATGCCTGACTTTGAGGCTTTCAAATTGGAAGAGAAGGAAAGTGACGTGTTAGTGTAATCAGCCAAGCTATCAGATAGTGCTTTCACTGACGTGTGATGTGTGAGATGATATCTGCATGCAGGACATTTCCACCATGTGATGTGTGCTGGTTTACAGAGGTGGAAATTTTTGGTGCAGAAAGTACAAATCCAGACCAAAATAAAGAATTTTGAATCCAATTGAGTATAAGGAGTCATGGTCACAGAGTACTCAGCTGGTTGGTTGGAACAAAATCTTGCTCTGGATTTTTACTTCCTGCCCCTGAAATGCTCCACCTCTGCCTGTGTGTTCCACTCCAGGACCATGTCGGCAGAGCTGCCCCGTGACATCGACATCCGCGAGCCTAGGTGGGACCAAGGCACATTCATGGGTCGGGCCCAGCACTTCTTCACCGTCACCGACCCTCGAAACGTCCTCCTGTCTAGCGAGACCCTGGAAGACGCGCGGGTGACAGTGGAGAACTACAGGTGGGGGGGGCAATAGAAGAGAAAATTGTGCAGACTGGATTAAAATTTTTGGTCTGGATCGGTGATCAGTTTTATAATGCAAAGATTCATATTCCATTTCATGGTTTGCATTGAAGTAGCAAAGTCCTGAACCTCTGAAACATCTTGCTGTATTGCTCCATAAGCAGCAGATACACAGTGCTTGTGTCCTTCATTATTGTATGAGCAGGACACCCAGCTGCTCTCAAGTCTTACAGTCCCACCATATTGGCCTCACTCTCAACCACTTAACCAATCATGTGTCAGCAGGCGTGGAATCGTGAAGCCAGGCCTGACTGAGGACCAGCTGTGGAGGGCCAAGTATATCTATGACTCGGCCTTCCACCCGGATACCGGGGAGAAGATGCTTCTGATTGGCCGGATGTCTGCGCAGGTGCCCATGAACATGACGATCACTGGCTGCATGCTCACCTTTTACAGGTGAGCACTGCCACACCCCCCAACCCCCATCCAGAGCACAGACTCATTGTAGCACAGAGGCTGCCAGCATCCTGTATTATGGTGGGGCAGGATGGAAGGACAATCCACTGTACAGTTCATAGTTACTAAGGAAACTTTTATTATTAACTGAACTCAAAGGCTTGGGGGGGGGGGGGGGGGAGGAAACACAAGGGGGTCAAACAAAGG